>OX328123.1:135358004-135500478 GCA_946811695.1 Gonocerus acuteangulatus | reverse complement strand
CACAAAATTATATATTAGCGTTAATTTTGATGATACACTAATTAACGCAATAAAATAACTACTTATCTGCCGTGAGGAAGCACGGGTATTCAGCTAGTATTGAATAAAATACTTACATACTTATACAAGTAAGTGCTATTATTCCTAGTGAGACCAAATTCAAAAGATACTGATCATTGTGGTATCGCCAATGAAGCGGAGCACTCAATAAATAAATATAAAACAAAAAAAAAATTGTAGTTGTATTTTATTTTTTATAGTTTTATCAATCGTATTGAAATCTTATTCGTGCACCTTTTCGTTTGATTATTCGGTTAGATCATCACCAGGTATAAAGTAAACTATGAGGGAAATCTAATTTTATTTCTAGTTATTCAAGGTCTGCCGTCATAGTTGAAATGAACCGCAAATAAAAATAATATTACGAAACAGGTACAGTACGGTAACAGCTGACCTGTTATCATCCTAGCAACGCATGCTGCCTAAGCGTGCATGCTCTCTCCATAACCACCTAAAAATTCAAACCCCTCTACTTAAAAATTTGAATTTAAAAAAAACCTTTCTTAGCGAGTGTTTACATCCCAAAGGGAGTGTCAAGGCATCATTTCAAATTTTTCTATCAATTAGTTTGGGCTGGGCGATGATATGTCAGTGAGTGACTGGTATTTGTCAAATATATATATTTATATAAATCGCCTGACCATTTATTATATATTCTGTATTATTTTTCTGTGCCCTTACCTGCTTGCAATGATTCTAGTAGCCAAGACTGATATACCATTTCCTGCAAGAAGTAGGTAGTGAGCAGCATCTACAATTACCTTCTTCCTCGGGACCAGAATAACACCAATTATTATAAGAAGAATTACTGCACTCAACACCAAAAAGATAAAACCTCTATAGACAAAGTAGGCTATTTTCTTCGATTCTGCAAATCCTATCAGAAATGTAATCTTTTCGTTTTCTTTGCTCAGAAAGTCATGAATTGTTTCTTCAGTAGCTTCATTTCGGCCTTCTTCAGCCATGGTTGAAGAAACTAGGCAAGGTTCATATTTTGCGCCATGTTGGTTTATATCTGCTTAAAACTGGAATAATATAAAACAATTAATTTAAAATAACATTAAATACATTTACTAGTATGGGGTGGTGGTTTTCGTTAGAAAAAAGAAAAGGCATCAGCCCTATCCTGACTAGAAAAGGGTGATAACCCTAAAATTCTAAGTTAATTACAATAGACGTTAAAATTTAAATAATAATACATGTACTAATGACTGAAATATAAAATATCAGCTCATCTCATAAGTAATCTCGGTTTTAGCACTTTCCTCCGAAGGGAAGTAGCTATTGAGGTTGCACACATGACGGAATTTTTGAAAACTTTCTTCAAATCTTTATCGATCCTACCTAGTAGACACCGAAAATGACCCCCGTTAAAATTTATATATATATATATATATATATATATATATATATATATATATATATATATATATATATAAAGTCCGACTCGCAGGAACTGCATCATCTTAGCGCAGTTCCGTTCTTGTCCCTAGACTCATTTAAAATGATTAACATAGAAGCTGTTATCATTTTGGGTCCACATTTCTAGAAAGCATGAAGATTAGATAGTTAGCCGTCGAGGTGATAAGTAAAGATGGAATGGTTGGGATTCGGCTAAAGAAACCTCAATAAGATTTTTGTTAGAAAATCTATATTTAGGACGTTTCGGTTACTCATTGGTAGCCTTCGGCAGCAGTGAAAGTGCCGGGAGGCAGAGGAGGACCAAAGTTGACAGTTCCATCTTTACTTTCAAGAAAGGTCTTATTTACGATCTTACCTGGATGGGTCGGCCAACCCGCCCTAGGAAGGACCCCGCTAGGCAGTTGAAAAGCTATATCTTGGAAATCCATATCTCTAAGATTAAATTGTTTTTCTTAACCTGATTTATTATCAAATACATTATCCAACTATAAGCAATTAAAAAATAACAAGGAATAAAAACAGACAAAAAGAACAGTTCGAATAAGCGAAATCAATTACTTTAAAGTTTTAAACGCTTATTTCTCCGATTGACATCGCCTAATGAAAACTTTTATTAGACCCTTTTTTGTAGAGCATTTAGTAAGATTTCTAATGGTATTCTTTTGTTTACCAAGATTCTCAACCTATTTCGAGATATTAAGGAAAGTATACAAAGTTACCAAAAATTTTTATGTCTAGTTAATAAAATATTTTATTCCAACCCTTCCTTAACTCCAAACGTAACACAAATTTCAACATATTAGTTTTAATGAAAGTAGAACATGCAGAAACTGTTTCAACTGAATCCCATGATTCTAAGTACCCAAACCAAAAACGGTATTCAAAAAATATTTTTCCAATTTTCTCGAAAACAGTTAAAGCTATCGCCATCAAAATGGTTTCATTCGTTTTCTTAGCCCAAGAATCCAATAAAACGAGTGCTTACAAACTTATGAACTTAAAAACGTAAGCGTTACGATTTTTTTTGCGCGAATTTCGCCCCAAACGCCATCTTCCAGTAGACGGATTTTGCTGGTTAACGAACTTGACCTTTCAAATTGGACGACGGATTTTTGTACCAAATGTCATCAAAATCGGACCATTCGTCTTCTACCTAGAGAGCGAACAGACAAATATATATATATATATATATATATATATATATATATATATATATATATATACACACACACAAATTTGAACCACCATCATTTTCGGTCTCTAGGGGTTCTGAAACGCAAAATTTTCTAGTCGGCACTTCTGGATTGCGTATGAGATCAACCTTATAAGCGGGGTTCCTCCCTATGGGAGGGGGAGGAACCTCGCTAAAATATATGTGTGTCTGTTAACACGATAGCGGCCAGAGTTTTTCTTTTTTCGTCACGAAACTTGGTATATAGCATCCAATTAGCAAACGATTGAACGAGTTCGTTAACCACCAAAATCGGTCTACCGGAAGGGGGGGTTTACCCTGAACCCAAAACACTAATTTGACCACGTCAGCCGTAATATTTGTTATATTTCAACGAAACTTGGTATTCGTAGTGGTAATCTAGAGAGAAAAGTGAGTTGTAAAAATAAACTAAATCGGTTCATTAGGGGGGGGGGGGGTTTACTTCGGACCCACAATAGCAATTCGCCACTACCTGCCGTGATTTTTGTTATATTTCGTCGAAACTCGGTATTCGCAGTGGTAATTTACAGGTAAAAATGTGTTGTAAAATAAACTAAATCGGTTCATTAGGAGGGGGGGGGGGGTTACTCCGGACCCAAATTACTGATATACGCATGCCGGTCGTAATTTCTACTGTATTGTAACGAAACGCGGTATACGTCGTGGGTAACTCATGGGAAAGAATTGTTGTAAAAATGAGCTAAATCGGTCAATCGGAAAGAGGGGTTTACTTGGTAATATATTTCAATAGAATTAGGTTCGCTAGGCCGCCGCAAGGAGTGCTCTCTACAACTAGAGGGACTGTATCCTGTCCTGCGTCAGATCAAAAGACGAAAATATGAAGTTTTTTGTATTTATTAAGTAGTGTTGTAGTTACCATATGAAACATAACTCTGGAAGCAAATTAATTACAAAATTAATAATTGAACAGTTACTCATCACAAAATTAAAAGAGAACTATTCATTTTTTTATTTTATTTATGTTGGATATTTTAAGCAAATTGTTCTGGAAAGGAGTCTACACTACCCAAATTCTGAGGAAAGTGCTTAGTTAGCAGCTCCTGCGTGACGGACTTTTTATTATTCTGTCTGTTTATGTTCCCTCCTTTTCAATTTATTTTTGTTTACATTTTTTGTTTACAATATTATTTAATACACTTTTAGTTATCTTGTCTTGTTTGGTGAAACTTATTTATTCTGTACTGACATAACATCTGAAATGGATCTCTCAAGACACCACTTAGGCCTTGTTACGCTTTGGGAAATCGACAAAGGAGAAAATGTTGCTTCAATTTATCGAAAACTTGTTGAAATATAGGGCGAAAATGTCATTAGTGATTGACAAGTGCAGCGGTGGTTTGAACGATTTTTAGCAAGAAGCTTGAAGACGTGCCTAGTACAGGACGACCAACAGAGCTTGACGACGAACTCTAGCAGGCTACTGTAGAAGAAAATCATGTTGTTACAGTCGAAGAGCTAGCAGAAGAACTTGGATCAACACATTCTTTTTTAATACTTTTATATAAATGTGATACTTTTATTTTTGAATATGTTGGCTGAGGTCATATTATAGTGTTCTATTAATTTCATTATTATACTCTTCGTATAGGTATTCATAAGCTTGTGGATATGTAAATATATATATATATATATATATATATATATATATATATATATATATATATATATATATATGTATACTGCATGTAATATGCCAAATAAGGCAATGGCACATGTGTTCAAAATAAATGCACTCTTCATAGGGATACTATGAAGAGAAAAACAAAAAATACATATGTATATGTGTGTGTGTGTGTGCACGTGTGTGTGTCTGGTCTTATGAGTGAGGATCTATGGAGACGACGCTGTTCCTGGCCTGATAATACTGCGTTCAGTAAGGTATCTGGATTTTTATAATTAGTTTGATTGGGTAATACTTTTTCAACAAATTAATCTTTTGAACTCATTGAAGTTTCAATATTTTTGAAGCAAAGAAATTCGCTTGTGGTAAGATCAACCGGTACCTTTGCGTCCCCTATTTCCAGTAATTTACGTGAGAACATTTTGGCTGATACGTTTGGAATTTTGCACATATATTTGTTGCTAATTTAAACTTTTTTATATATATATTTGTTGCAGTGTTTGTTTTTTTTTTTTTTTTTTTTGGACGCCAAGGCTTATTCATGTCAATCAAGAAGTTCATATTTTTGCAACTCTTTTCCTAAGCAAAATGTATTCGGCAGGAAGTAGAAGTTTTAATATTATGTATGACAAGTAGCCATTTTAATGCTGCTTCAATTGTTGTTGCAAGAACCAACAACTCCACGTCCTGGTGTAGCCAAAGAGAAAACGTCTTAAACCCGTTAAGGATGACTTTGAAGTAGACATAAAAGGTAGCAGAAGAGCAACAAAAAGATTATCTTTATTTTAAGTTTGACGTAATTTACTTTGAACGACTCTTTAAACAAAATTTAATTGTCAGAGATACATCCGGATTAAAGGCCGAACATACTGATGGATGATAGATATTTTTTTTTTTTTTATAATTTATTTATGAGCACCCCGCATTGACAGCGTTTCGCCCAGGTACACATATAAAATAGTTACAACATTACATAATTACAAATCCAAGAAGGATGATAGATATATCCAAGGATGATAGATATGATGTTACATTATTTTAGCGCGGTTCCTCCCTCCCCCATAGGGAGGAACCCCGCTTATAGGGTTGATACAATGAAACAATCCGGAAGTGCCGACTAGAAAATTTCGCGTTTCAGAACCCCTAGAGACCGAAAATAACGGTGGTTCAAAGTTGTATATATATATATATATATATATATATATATATATGTATATATTTATTTATATATATATATATATATATATATATATATATATATATATATATATATATATATATATATATATATTTGTCTGTTCGCTCTCTAAATAGAAGACGAATGGTCCGATTTTGATGAAATTTGGTACAAAAATCCTTCGTCCAATTTGAAAGGTCAAGTTCGTTAACCAGCAAAATCCGCCTACTGGAAGATGGCGTTTGGGGCGAAATTCGCGCAAAAAAAATCGTAACGCTTACGTTTTTGAGTTTATAAGCTTCTAAGTACTCGTTTTATATGATTCCTGGGCTAGGAAAACGAATGAAACCATTTTCAAGGCGATAGCATTAACCGTTTTCGAGAAAATTGGAAAAATATTTTTTGTATACCGTTTTTGGTTAGGGTACTTAGAATCACGGGATTCAGTTGAAACATTATCTGCATGTTCTACTTTCATTAAAACTAATATGTTAAAAGTTATGTTACGTTTGGAGTTAAGGAAGGGTTAGAATAAAATATTTTATGAACAGACATGAAAAGTTTTGGGAACTTCGTATACGATCATTAATATCTCGAAGACGGTTGGGAAATCGTGGTAAGTGGATAGAAACTATTTGAAAGCTTACTAAATTCTCTAAAAATGATTCTAAAACTATTTTTGATTAGGTTATGTCAATCGGAGAAATAAGTGCTTAAAACTTCAAATACGCCTGTTTTGTTCTTTTGAACGGGTTTTTCTTGATCTTTTTGTAATTTTTGTCTCTTTCCCTTGGTTTTTTATTGCTTTTTATTTTTGTAATTTCTTATGTTAGGAAAATGTATTTGTTTGTAAAACAGGATACGTATAATTAGAAGCAATATTTTGTTTGTTAGAATTCGAAGATGGCTTATGAATATCTAGATTACAGTACTGGTGTTGATTTCGTTCTTTAGAATTGTTCTTGGTATTCCCTATTTTCATCTGTTACCCATAGTTTTTTATTTCTAGTAGTTTTTTCTTATTGATTATAGAATATAAATCTATTTGGTTATAAAACAGGATACGTAAAATTAGTAAGAATATTTCGGAGATTTCTGAGCGAAATGCCTCGTAAGATTGTCTACCACCACGAACGGCGTTTTTCCTCTATTTACCTCACCTTTTAATTGGTTGCTGTTTTTAACTCGTTTCCTGCTTCACTCCACAGATAGGAAACACGCTTCTGACGTCGACCCAATGACGTCATCCGAAGTGCCTAATAAATGATTTCACGTTTTAGAACAGGTAGATATCGAAAATAGCTGTGCTTCAAATTAGAATCTATTGTTGAGTAATTATATGAATCTTTGGATAATAATTCCAATAGTTAAAATTATAACTACATTGGAAAATATGTAATTAATAGAACTCATTAAACCTTTTACAGAGAACTCTATTTTTTATTTTAATTTTATTGATCAACAGGTCTTTGCATATATTTAAAAACTCTGTTGATATAACCTCTATATCGTTTTTGTTTGATTCAATAATAAGAAATCCTTTTTTCAATGATTTTATGTTTTTAGGCCAATCTATAATTCCTGTGGGTTAATATGTTTTTTTAAATTGAAGCTTTAAAGCCTCAACAGGAATATTTGTGAAACCCTTCACAGTTAATTTATTAGAATCATGAGTGACCGTTTTTGTGTTACAACTAACAATCTTTGAAAACGAAGTTTGACTATCCTTGTTATTGTTATTTTCCTTCTGTTTGGCCGAGATTTTCTATTCATGATCTAATTCTTTTTGAATTTTTTGACTAGATCAAGAACGTATTTTAAGCACTCATAAATTCCATAAATTCCTTAATTTAATTGAGGAAGTTTATCAAGCCTGATATAATCACTTTTGGGTTAATACGGGTGGTCTATACCGAGTCCTTTGTTTGTAAACACAAAGAGCTTTCAGAGTAACGGTAAAGGTCAGTAAAAGTATAAGACTTTACCTGGAACCAGACCCTGCATACAGAGAATTACAATACGAGACCTTCTCATTCATTCTTTCACACCTTAGATCTGTTTATATTGTTAGCGTGTTCGTTAACCAGCAAAATCCGCCCAATGTAAGATGACGTTTGGGGCGAAATTCACGCAAAAAAAAATCGCAACATCGCTTACATTTTTGAGTTCATATGCTTTTAAGTACTCGTTTTAGCGCGGTTCCTCCCTCCCTCATAGGGAGGAACCCCGCTTATAGGGTTGATACAATGAAACAATCCGGAAGTGCCGACTAGAAAATTTTGCGTTTCAGGTCCTCTGGAAACCGAAAATGATGGTAGTTCAAATTTGTATATATATATATATATATATATATATATATATATATATATATATATATATATATATATATATATATATATGTATATATATATATATATATATATATATATATATATATATATATATATGTATATATATATATATATATATATATATATATGTATATATATATATATATATATATATATATATATATATATATATATATATTTGTCTGTTCGCTCATTTCTGGCTTCCCTGATGGTCCGATTTTGATGAAATTTGGTACAAAAATCCGTCGTCCAATTTGAAAGGTCAAGTTCGTTAACCAGCAAAATCCGCCCACTGGAAGATGGCATTTGGGGCGAAATTCGCGCAAAAAAAATCGTAAAGCTTACGTTTTTGAGTTCATAAGCTTGTAAGTACTCTTTTTATAGGCTTCTTGGGCTAGGAAAACGAATGGAACCATTTTCAAGGCGATAGCTTTAACCGTTTTCGAGAAAATTGGAAAAATAATTTTTGAATACCGTTTTTGGTTTGGGTACTTAGAATTACGGGATTCAGTTGAAACATTATCTGCATGTTCTACTTTCATTAAAACTAATATGTTGAAAGTTTTGTTACGTTTGGAGTTAAGGAAGGGTTAGAATAAAATATTTTATGAACAGACAAGAAAAGTTTTGGGAACTTCGTATACTTTCATTAATATCTCGAACACGGTTGGGAAATCGTGGTAAGTGGATAGAAACTATTTGAAAGCTTTCTAAATTCTCTACAAAAAATATTCTAAAACTATTTTTTATTAGGTTATGTCAATCGGAGAAATAAGTGCTTAAAACTTCAAATACGTCTGTTTTGTTCTGAAGAACGGGTTTTTGTCGTTCTTTTTGTAATTTTTGTCTCTTTCCCTTTGTTTTTTATTGCTTTTTATTTTTGTAATTTCTTATGTTGGGAAAATTTTGTGTGTAAAACAGGATATGAAAAATGAGACCAATTTTCTGTTGCTAGAAATAATGTAAATTTTTGGAACTTTCATTAATATCTCGAAAACGGTTGAAAATCTTGGTAAACGGAAGAATACCATTAGAAAGCTTATTAAATGCTCTACATAAAAGGTTCTAATGAAAGTTTTGATTAGGCGATGACAATCGGAGAAATAAGAGCTTAAAGCTTTAAAGTAATTGATTTCGCTTATTCAAACTGTTCTTTTTGTCTGTTTTTTATTCCTTGTTATTTTTTAATTGCTTATAGTTGGATAATGTATTCGAAAATAAAACAGGTTTAGTAAAATAACAAAAACAATTTATTGTTAGAAATATAGAGTTCCAAGATTCCAAGACCTTGTAACTAGCGGGAAAGTTTCTAGTGATTCTAGTCCGACCCTTACAGGTAAGATTGTAAATCCTACCTTTCAAGACTGTTGGAACCAAAACAATAACTGTCGGGGTTCGGTCACTGCTACTTTTATCGTAAAAATGGTTTTATTGTGCCGACGTTTCGGCTTGAACTTCAAGCCTTCATCAGGGCTGTAAATACAAGTAGGACATATTTAACACTAATATATGCACATATCTATGTAAATATACCTAACATATATATATATATATATATATATATATATATATATATATATATACATATTATTTATTCTTATAGATGACCCAAAATATCAAAATTCCTTTTTTATCCTAGGAGGCATGGGGTCATTAAGCAGTCTTCCTTTATTATACTACTTTATTTATTGGGCCCGACATGTTTCGTGCATCTTTTCTTCGCACCTCTTCAGGGGCACTTCTTGCAAGGAAGTCCTCCCGTTACCAAGTACTCCCTCTGGAGTCCTGCTTAATACAAGACAAGAAAAGTTTTGGTAACTTTGTATACTTTCCTTAATATCTCGAAAAAGTTTGAGAATCTTGGGGAACGGAAGATGACCATTAGAAAGCTCACTAAATGCTCTATAAAAATGGTTCTGATGAAAGTTTTGATTAGGCGATGTCAATCGGAGAAATAAGTGCATAAAACTTTAAAGTAATTGATTTCGCTTATTCGAACTGTTCTTATTCTCTTTGATTTTGGTACTTAGAATTATGGGATTCAGTTGAAACATTTTCTGCATGTTCTACATTCATTAAAACTAATATGTTGAAATTTTTGTTACGTTTAGGAAGGGCTAGAATAAAATATTTTATTAACATACATAGAAAGTTTTGGTAACTTTGTATACTTTCCTTAATATCTCGAAAAAGGTCAGAATCTTGGGAAACGGAAGATGACCATTAGAAAGCTCACTAAATGCTCTACAAAAATGATTCTGATGAAAGTTTTGATTAGGCGATGTCAATCGGAGAAATAAGTGCTTAAAACTTTAACGTAATTGATTTCGCTTATTCGAACTATTCTTTTTGTCTGTTTTATTCCTTGTTATTTTTAAATTGCTTATAGTCAGATAATGTATTTGACAATAAAACAGATTAAGTAAAATAAGAAGATCAATTTATTGTTAGAAATGTAGCGTTCAAAGAGAGAGATCCCAAGGCTTTCCAAATGCCTCTGAGCGGAGGCCTTTCTGCCCGACTTATGGTATAGCTGACCCATACAGGTAAGATTGTAAATCAAGACCTTTCAAGACTGTTTTGTTTGAGATTTCATTTGGATAGCTGTTTCGCTATTGATCTAAACAAAGTAATAACTGTTTCTATTCTATGCCTTCATAAACACTAGAGATAAGAACGGAACCGCGCTAAGATGACGCAGTTCCTGCGGATCGGACTTTTTTTTGTAGAGAATTTAGTATGCTTTCGAATGGCAACCTTTTACTTACAAATATTTGCAACCGTTTTCGAGATATTAAGGAAAATATACGAAGTTCCTAAATCCTTTCATGTCTATAAAAAAGTACTTTATTCTCATCCTTTCTTAACTCCAAACATAACCAAAATTTAAACATCTTTGTTTATATGAATTTCAAACATGCAAAAAATATTTTAACTGAATCCGATGATTTTAAGTTTCCAAACCACGCGCGAATTTCGGCCAAAAAACCATGTTCCGGTAGACGGATTCAACTGGTTAACGAAATTCACCTTTCAAATTATACGATAGATTTTAGTACCAAATTTCATCAAAATCAGACCTTTCGTCTGGGAGCTAGAGAGCGAACAGATAAATATACTTACATACATATATATATATATATATATATATACATAAACACACAAATTTGAACCACCGTTATTTTCGTTCTCTAGGGGTTCTGAAACGTAAAATATTCTAGTCGGCAGATCCGGATTGCGTCATTAGCTCAGCCCTATAAGCGGGGTTCCTCCCTATAGAGGGAGGGAGGAACCGCGCTAAAAACAACACATAAACAATTTATATGTTAGATAACTAGAGAAAAAACTGGTTTGAAAAAACGATATATAGCAGTGCAGGTGTAGAAAATATTCACTTGGCCTTGGAATTCCTCTCAGAAAGTTCTATTTCTAACAACAGAAATTGTTGTGCTAATGGCCTCGGCAGCAGATGCACACACACAAAAAAAAAACAGAAATTGTAATCTCATTTAAGATTGAGTCATAGGGCCAATGTGATAGGCGATTTTCCTCCCTATGGAAGGAGAGAGTAACCGGCCTGAAAGCAAACATGTTGCCACTCTTCAGGCGGTTCCTTATACAATAGGACTGCTTCCAAGATAGTGGACACATATACTTAGGCTGGCCACAACCAACTACACCACACGAATGATTTAGTAGAGAAACCATCCTCTCGATAAAGGTAGGAACTAAGAAACACGCATAGTGTAAAGGTTTGACAGCTGACAGAGCTTACCGTGTGATTCGGTCGGCTTAATAAACATTTCCATGCCAAGAGAAGACAGCCTACTCACGGCTTGTTTTCTTTTTTTTTTGCTTTTTTTTGGGGGGGGGGGGCAAGGCGTTATCACCATCGTATTCTCTATCGATGGTCGAGTTAATTTCACCAAGGAGCACATTTTCTACTTGAGCTTTAAGGGGATACAAGACTAAACGCAGAAGACTCTTATGTCACTTCAACGGACAATAAGTCTAAGTCTTTATGGCGATACAGCGAGGGGAGCAAATGTAATCCACAAAATAATAATGGTTTTGAATGTTATTGTGTGAACTTTTAACGTTCCTGATAAACACAGGGTAAAGAAAGAAGAAGTTTCACAATGGGCGACAACTTTCCTTTTACGGATAAAGGAAAGACTCGTATTATTTAATTAAGAATTCCTGAAAAATCCTTTTTATTCTTGTATATATATAAATATATATATATATATATATATAATATTTCATTAAAAAGAAACGATAATAGGGAAAATATCAAATTAAATTGGTTCAAGGGAAATTAAAATGTTTTTTTGTCCAGCAGGAAGGGGGGGGGGGGTATAAATCCGACCAAGGCTTAATTGGCACAAGATCTTTATTGACAAGGCTCAACCAAAGCTCAGAGTTCGATTTATTCCTGTTGTTCTTAGCAGCCTCCAACCATCAAGAACATGGTGTTTAAGTAAAGGTGGAGCTAATTTCTTTACAATATCATAAACAGAAATTTAATATATATATATATATATATATATATATATATATATATATTTTAGATTAAAATACATCCCTTAAATTTCCGATGGAACTAGCAAACTCGCAATGAATTTAAATTTATCAACCTTTTTATATTATTTATACCATAATAAAAAATTGTAATTACTTTATTAACGAAAGGATAAAAGTGTGGTACTTAGAATCTAAGGAATCTCACACTATACCATAATTCACTAACAATAACCTTAGAGTTGCTGTTTTCCTTTTAGAACATATAATTGATTCTATACATTTTGGCAAAAAATAATTGTATCCAAACTCGTCATTTAGGGCCTTCGTCAAAAGATGCTCAAATTAATAAAGGCCCCTTTTCGACTAGATAATTCTGAGTTTGAAATGAAACTTGTCTGTTCCTCATCTGTAAATAAATAACGGGTGTTCCTCAAGGGCACTTTTCTGGGTACATGTCCGTATCTCATTTTAAAGGTTTCGATCTGAAATCACATATCTCTTCATGTACAGTTATTCTTACATTGATGATTTACTAATGGCTCTCATCTCAAGTAATATCGAAGATTTCCAAATAAAAATACAATAAATCGTAGACTCATTTAATCAATATAATTGAAATAAAGTATAATCTATAAGAGTATATTAAAAAGTAAACCAAAGGTTACAGCCGCTTAGTATTTGACTTACCGACTTCAGGAAATGACTCTTGACTCCTTGCCGTTTAAGGCAATTGTAAAGGAGTCAAGTCAAAATGTGTAGCCTAATTTATTTATTAATTTAGCCACAGTGATTGTTCTCGGAATAAACAAACTTTATAGGAGGATATTATTCATTGCATAAACACTGGTTTGAGGGTTGTTTCTCTTTGCAGGAAGACTCACTTTTGTGTTTGGATGTGAATGAATGTTTCATTATTCCAACTCATGCTTTCGTTTTGATAATAAATTGGATCTTGGAATGGAAAACAGCAAAAGTTTATCATTAATTAAAATGCGGTATTAATTAGCAATGATTTGACTTAAAATATATTAGTTTTCAACCTCTCATATTCTTCTCTGATAAAAGAATTGTTTTCTATACTCTGTTGAGTAGTTTCATTTGATATGCCTAATTAAATCAATGAAACGTTGAGGTAACAAAAACGTTATATGGCGATAAGGTACGTCATTAGTACTCATTCCATTCGAGTGCAGAACTGTTGAGCTCAATAATGGAAAAGTTGCTAAAAGCGTCGCGATACATAGTATCAACTGAAGATGTAATAACGATATATTTTCAAAAAACATCATTCCTACTAGAGCAACATATAGTGTGAAGAGAATGTGTTCTAACAATAATATGCAATCGGAATACCTGCGCTAATGGAACTTATAGAATACTAGCTGAACACCCGTGCTTCGTCACGGCAGATAAGTAGATATTTTATTACGTTAAATAATGTATCAGCAAAATTAACGCTACCTCGGATGGACCATCACCATGTAAAGCGTACACTCTATGAGGGGAAAAATCGCCGTCCATTTCCAGTAATTCAAGGTCTGCCATCATAGTTGAAATTAACCCCTTCAGTTCTTTACTTAACAGCAGACAAGCAGACTTCTTTACTTTGTATCACACTGCCTATGGTCGATAGATGTTTACTACCACTTTGGTTTGAAGCTCTATGTATTTTTCTTCCACTTGACATCTAATATAAAATGATTCCATTCGATTTTGAAAGGTTATGAGTAAAATCTTCTCTGCTCCACCACGGGCAGTCATGGATTCTAAAAGTTATTGACTTTTCTTTACATCTTTTGTCCAAATGGTTTCTTTTTAGTGATCTTTTTAAGTGTACATGATCTCTTTATATGTTGGAAGTTCAGTTTTATCAATAAAGTTGGTAATAAGGTGTCTACGAATTTTTAAAATCCATGTCCAGTATACTGTATATGGGAAGTCAACCCTCATATTTGATGTAACAATATTTTTTATCTATTTTTCAAATATTTACTGTTATATTTTGTTTTTATGTTGTCGGAATTGTTTTTTTGAGTACCATAATAATCAATAACTGTTTCTGAATGGTATGGGCTAGAAGGCACCCAAACCATTCAAAAATATCATCTGTCACATGATTTTCAAAAAATATATTCTTAGTAGTTTTATGTTTTTTTTTTTTTTTTTTTTTTTTTAATAATCAAATATCTGTTTTTGAGACTAGACTGTAAATATTTCAATTTCATTATTTTTCATTATTACTGTGCGCTGACAACAATTTCATGTCTAAAATTCTAATCTATTTTTACAATACCTTATGATATTTGAGCTTTTACAATAATATTTACTAATAATTTTTCAAATTTATTTTTTCTGAATTAATTTATTTTAAATTTTGAATTTCGGGTTTCATCCACAAATCGCATTACTTGAGAACCAATGTCCAGTATACTGGACATTACGTAACTCATGTCAGGTAAACCATAAAATTCTGAAAAAAATCAGGAATCTTCACAAAAGCAATACACAACTATGGCAGGAAAATAAAAAAAAAAATGATCAAGAAATAAAAATTTGGACCTGAAGGGGTTAATATAATAGACCTTAAAAAAACCTTATAATAGACCTTGTGAAATTAACAAAATTCAAAATAATACTATGAAATAGATACAGTACAATAACAGCTGTTCTGTTATCGTCCTAGCAACGCATGCTCCCTAGGCTTGCCTGCTCTAACCAACTAAAACTTCAAACCCCTCTAAAAATACTTAAAAATTCGAATGTCAAAAAATACCTTCTTAGCGAGTGTTTTCATGCTTTTCGCAAACGGAGTGTCCATGCAAAATTTCAAAATTTTCTGTACAGTGGTTTGGGCTGGGCGATGATAGGTCAGTGAGTGAGTGGTGTTTGACAAATACAGTGGGACACAAAATTATTCATACACTTAATTTATCGGCCGTAATTTCTTTGATTAATTTTGTTAACGCAAAATATCAACACATAGTTATAACAGAAGGCATTAGACATTATAAAGTGCTAAAATCTAATATCTCATAAAATGAAGTTAGCAGCAAAATTTGAAAACTTTTGAGCAAAAAAAGTATTCCTACACCTAATAAACGAAAAAAAAAAAGATTATACTAAAACATTTTCAGTTCTTACCCCACCCCCTTCCCTTCCCTTAATAGAATACCCTTTCTGATTCTTAAGACAGCTTGAAGTCTCCTGGGCATTGTTGCTACGCGTTCGTTATTCTCCTGAGAGTCGATTTCTGTCAAGCTTTCTGAAGGTTATAAATTAACCCTTTCCCTAAATAACATGAACATTTTGAAATGTTTAACTTCAATAATGCCCATAAATGTGATAAGGGGTTAAGATCTGGTGATTGAGGCAATGTTTGCAGTATTTAGTAAACATTGTACAACAGCCATTCGTTTATTCGCTTGAGGTCATTGACTGCTGTAACAAATAGGCGCTGTCTCTTTCTACCTTTCACAACAATTAATTTTTTCAAATTACCTCGCAACACATTCATATACTTCTCAGTATTCATATAACCATCAATTTCTGAAAGTTCACCTACTCCGCTGGCGCTCATGCAACCTCGAACCATGACATTACCCCTGCCTTGCTTTATAATAGGTTGAAGATGTTTTGCTTCGAAAGCTCTGCTCTTTTGCCTCCAAAAAAATCTCTGTCCGAGGAATCCACAAACATTGAACTTCCTCTAATCCAAAAACAGAAAATTCTTCCAAAAAGAAAGTGGTGTCTTCTCATGTTCTAGGGAAAACTTTGGTTTTTTTTTGTCAATTTTGTAAATTTATAAAAGGTATATTGTTAACTCCTCTACCACTATATCCAGCTTCATGTAGCCAGTACCTCCCAGTATAAGGTGTTATAGGGTTCCCATAAAATGATGCGATGTGTTCTGCTAGCTCAGGAGAAAATAATTTATTGTTTTTTTGTAGATTTTTGCGCCATGATACGGGATTCGTACACTGAACAAACTTTTTCTGTCCGTGTGTTTTTTGTTGGCCACAGATGTGGTTTAATCTTTTAGCACTTTCCTCCGAAGGAAAGTAGCTATTGAGGTTGCACTCATGACGGAATTCTTGAAAAATTTCTTCAAATCTTTATCGATCCTACCTAGTAGACACCGAAAATGAACCCCGTTAAAATTTATAAATATATATATGTATATATATATATATATATATATATATATATATATATATATATATATATATATGTATGTCTGTTAACACGATAGCGGCCAGAGTTTTGGTTTTTTCTTCGTGAAACGTGGTATATAGCGTTCAATTAGCAAACGATTGAACGAGTTCGTTAACCACCAAAATCGGCCCACCGAGAGGGGGGGTGGTTTACCCCGGACCCAAAACACTAATTTGACCATGCCAGCCGTAGTTTTTGTTTATTTCAACGAAACTCGGTATTCGTTATATTGATCTAAAGAGAAAAATACGTTGTAAAAGTAAACTAAATCATTTCATTAGGAGGTCGGGTTTACTCCGGACCTAAAGTACTAATATACTCATACCGGTCGTAATTTCCGCTGTATTGTAACGAAACGCGGTATACGTCGTGGGTATCTCATAAGAAAGAAGTTTTGTAAAAATGAAGTAAATCGGTCTATTGGAAAGGAGGGTTTACTTTAAACTCTGTTTCAATAATATCAGCCCACCTGACGTAGGTTCCCAAAGCCGCCGCGAGGAGCGCTATCTCCCACTAGAGGGACTGTATCCTGTTCTTGCGTCAGATCAAAAGACGGAAAATGAAGTTTTTGTGTATTTATTAAGTAGTACAGTATCAAGTATTAACATAAATCTGAAAGCCAATTATTTACAAAATTAATAATTGAACAGTTCTCATAAGAAATGTAAATGGACAGAACTATTCAGGTTTTTATTTTATTTATATAGATTATTTACAGCAAATTATTCAGTAATGTAGTCTACACTACTAAAATTCCGAGGAAAGTGCTTAGTTATGCAGCACCTGCGTGACGGACTTTTTAATTATATATTGCTCTGTCACTTAAGACAATCCCAACTTTCATACGAAGCAGTCCTTGCTTAAAAGGTTTAACGATTTCATCTTTAAGATAACAACTCAGTTCCTTAGATTTGCGACCCATTTCACTTGAATTGTCTTTGAATATTGAGGTTTTAACTGTTTCCCATGTTGAGATAAAACGTTGTGTGTAATAAGACATAAATGATTATAGGTTTTAAGTTGAAATATTGGCCCATGAAATAATTTTAGAGTTATCATTACGCCTATTTTAAGTGTATGAATAATTTTTTTGCATGTGGAATTGTCTATTTTTGTTATTAATAGAATTGAGTAGGTTTCTAAGTTTTTCTTGTGCATCAAAATAATGTGAAATGTTATTTGTTATTATTACCTGCAGTTTTTTTTTGGCTGAAAAAAATAATATAAAATATTTTTGACTAATAAATTAAGTGTATGAATAATTTTTTGACTCACTGTATATAATAAATGAATCGGATGAGCACTAACAATAATAATATAAGGCAATACATTACGAATTCTATTCATATTGTATTATTAGAGTATCATATTGTATCAAGTGAAAATGTGTTAACAATATAACCTAAAAAAAAGCTCAGCACAATGAATCTTACTAGAACAGCATTTAGTATTCAGTGAAGTGAATGAGTTCAAATGATAACACTGGTCAACAACAACAAAATGTTTTGTTTTGGTGCCTTGGATTATATTTCGGTTGCTGAATCTAAATATAAAATACGAATATTTTTTATTTAATAGTTTGAAGTATGAGTCTCCTACTTTTTTTATAAGAATTGGTTCTTGTATATTTGACAAATTGTCAGTCTTATTTTTATAACCATTGAATTAAGGCAATGTTCATGAAATAATAATATCATTATTTTTTAAATAAATTCTATTAAATCAATATAATGCTATGGCAAATATAACTAACTTGTCCCAAGATTTATATAGCATTTAATGTTCTTGTGAATCGTCAAAACTGCGGTTGGGATTAATTTGTGTGTTCGCGCCGTGCTGATAAATCGGTGTTGGCGTCCTTGAAATGTCTGTTTAGTAAAGAGTTGCAACATAATTTAACCTATAACTTAGGTCAGTGTTTTAATGTTGTGAAATAAAAATAATATGAGTTCATGAAGAAGAAGCTGTGTACATCATCCTGATGTCTTTACTTAGATAAGTGGAGAATAGACGTTTCCGGAAAACAGAAAACTTTTTTGTGACTTTGTAAAGGGAGCTTATATTAGATATTTTGGAGTTAGGGTTGGTGGTGAGGATAGAACCTAGGGATCGCATCGGGTCAGTACAACGTGTACAGTGTATTTACGACAGTGGACTACCGGGAAAAAGAAAATTCTGAAATTCGGCATACAGGTTTGGAGAGAACTCAAAAATCACTTCGATGACTGTTATTTCTGTCTAGTAAATATTACTGGAATCGATCCAAAGAACCGTAAAAAGTAGAGTTATCCTGATTTATTCTGTGCATGGTGTCCGATTTCTTATTCAGATGCCAGGGCAGATATCAAACAATTCCAACAGGTACCAGAGTTCTGTGAGGACGAGTGTCCCTCTGATCAGTCTTCTGATACCACTGAAGGTGACAGCGATTATTAGGAGATATCATCAAGTCCTCAACATTTCAACCAACATGAGCTAAAATACCTCCTCAGAGAATTCAACTTTTTGAAAGAAGTACTGGCTTCTGGCTTGAAGGATAACAATTTACTTGGATCAGAAACCAAAATTACATTTCATCGAACAATAGAGAAAAATCTTCTGCGGTTCTTCTCTCAAGGAGAGATTCTTGTATTTTGTCACGATATTACAGGTCTCCTATGAAACATGGATCTTCCAGAATATTTCTGCATGATTGGTACCTATTTATTGACAGTTCTGAAGTTTGAAATCTATTCTTCTGCATAATGGGAACAAATATGGTTCAATACCACTTGCCCACTCATAAAAAATAAAAGAAGAACACGTTTCCATAGATTTGGTTTTAAAGGACACCAATGGGGGATTTGTTTCGAGAAAAATATGTTAAACATTCTCCTTGGACAAAGTGCCTATACCAAATGTCACGGAAAAGAAGGCTCCAAAGTGTTCAGTTAGTAATTGGTTCAATATATGACTTTTCACTTTTTTTTTGTATATAATAATATGTGTGCCAACAGCCATAGCACCTTGAATGCACCGGTTCCCGTTGGTCACCGAAGTTGAGTAACGTTGGGCGTGGCAGGAACCTGAATGGGTGATGGACTACGTGCGTTGGCATTATAAATGTGTGGCAATCTGTAGATACCCCGGCTTTAATAGCCCAACTGTTGATACACCGTTAAACACACACAAAATAAATAATTAAATAATATGTGTATAACAGAATAAAAATTCCGTGTTTAGTTTGATTGTTTAATTCAAGTATTGGAATTCAACAGAAGTCACGAATTCTAATCCATACGTTACAAAACTCACTTCAGAACAGAAAAACAGCATGTTTCTCTACACTGATGGGTCAATAACAACAAACGGCGTAGGAGCTGCTGCAATAATGGAAGATGAAGTACACAGCCAAAAACTCCCTCCTTGCTTCAGCATTCTTGGAGCGGAACTGCATGCCATTCTCCTCGCATTAAATAACGTCCCATCATAACACCTAACACACATAATCATCTGCAGTGACTCTTTGAGCTCACAGCAATGTTTACATAACACACAGTCCACGGATTCTACATGCACGGAAATAATAGAAGAGATTCATAATTTACGAACATAAGGTAAACATTTAACCATAGGCGGCTCTAAAATAACATTTCTGAGGGGCTAGACAACAATTTCTGGAGGGGGGGCTAATTTAGTAAGGGCTTACCGCCGTGCCTGGGGGTGTAAAATCAAATTTTTATAACCAGGCACCGGGAAAACATTAAGGAAGTATTTGATAAACTAAGAACATACATTAATTAAAACTTATTAATTTGCCTAAACAATTTATTTCTCTAACTTAATCGAAAAATATTGTGAGGATTCATTCTAGGGGGGCTAAGCCCCCCAAGCCCACCATTTTAGCCGCCACTGCATGCAACACTATGGTGGCTTCCAAGACAAGAAGATTCAGGACTGAATACGACTACGGACCATAAAGCTAAACTTATAACGCAAAATTCGAGAGTGTATTCGTTTTCCCTACAAAGATGTATCAAGGTACACTGACTTAACAATCTTAAGTAACTGGCAACTAGACTTGACTAACACTAAAGAATACAAATTAAAGACATGGAAGTCTACAGTTAAAGATTGGCTTTCGACATACGGAAGATCGTCGCGTAAAGTGGCGGCAGAGCGGAAAAAATAGCTTTGTGAAAGCACTGATTTAGATTATCTAGTTTGAGATTCTCACACTATTGAAGCTAAACGATCTAGAAACACGATGATTCCTCCCCCCCCCCTGTTTCAAGGGTATTCCCAATAATTTAGGCCCGCTGTCAGAATAGTGGAAGTTTGATCAAAATAACACACGACTCTAAATGAGTGATGTATAACTGTAAAACAGGGAGACATAAATTATCCTGATCTACGATGGTCACAGCCACACATCAGTCAAACGGGGTACAAAAAAAATCACTAAAATTTTATACCTTGAAAATTCAAGCTGCTGGGGAAAAACGAATGCTATATTTGTATTCAAATTCATATGTAATCACTTCAAAAAAATCTTGGCACAAAAACAACTGTTGACTAGTGTAATGTACGGTGCAGAATATATAATATCAAGTGAAACTAATATTTTCACTATATAATCTACAAACGAAGCTCTGACCTATGATATCACTTTATAAATCCATCACACAGCTCTAATAATAATATACAATTCTATTACAGGGCTATTTATCCTAACAGAACCATTTATTTATTGGAGGATGACCATGCTCCGCGTCATTGGCTAATAGCATCTTTTCCTATTCCAGAACCATTTATTTATTGGGGGATGACGATGCTCCGCGTCATTGGCTAATAGCATCTTTTCCTATTCCAGACCCATTTAAAATCCATTCAAAATAGAAATGGTTCCCATGACAATTACACTGTATAATCAATTCCTCATTATTTTTTTTTGTATGAATTATTAATGTGAAACTTTTGTATTGAAGTATTCTTTTTCTGATGCCTTAGAGTATTACAATAATTGTAATTACTCTAATTACAATTATTTTATTTTGTGTGGGATTTTCACTCATATTGCATGATTCTATTTAATACCAAAAGTGTATTAATAAAATATACTTGTTAGTCCATATATCTGTTATTATTTTTTGTTTTTCATTACAAACTTCTGTCAATAATTTTTTCCTCTTTTTCGATGCATCAATAGCTGAGATCATTAGCCCCAATCTGCCAATAAATAAGGTTAAATTACATGAATCGGTGTGTTGTATATCCAGGGTCATAATTGATGCATATTTGGAGTTAGATCTTTCGTTTCACGATGTTTACGTCGTAAGAAAGTCTCCCTCAGGGACTTAACCCTCCAGCAGCCGCGCTGGTGCACAAACTGAGCCATAGCCAGCATTTCGTTTTGTAAGTATTTTCCGGGAAACCCTGCGGCCCAGGTATGTCAAGATGGTGTGCTACCCTTTCACGCATTCGTGGACGACAAAAATATATAAACACCAAAATAACCTGTAATAAATATAATAAATTTTCATATAAAAAAACCTGTATAACTTGAACCAATTTGCATTAAATGCAGTGAAAGTGGGCAGGACATTGATTTTACAGACGAGATTTTAAGAATTATATTCTTAGCATCAATTGCCATGTATATTTATACTTTTCCTTAAATATTTTTTAATGTTAAACAAATTTTTAAAGCGTGTTCCAGGCATTATTATTTATATAAATTAAATTTTCAGTGTTATTGTAAAGTAAATAATTTTTTAAAAATAAAAAAAAGGTTATATGCAAGAAATTTGTTTTAAAAGATAAAATGAGCTTATTAAGATTACCATTTATATATCTGTCTACAATAATGACTTAAATACAACAACTAATGTAATAGTAAAGAAAAACATAAACAAATAGACCTTTAAAATACAATACCATGAAAACAAACACGATGGCGTACAAAGTGCGCCGCGCGATGGCCCGTGTTCCAAGAGCGACCTCGACTACCAGAAGGTTTAAAGGAAATTCGCTCAAAAAAAAAATGTTACGAAACCAAGAATTTAAAATATTAAGCAGAATTTTCTGACGCAGATCGTTTAATTGCCCCAAAATTTGCATTCCGGCTATTATTCAGGGTGTCCCGCATTGAGATGTCATAACTTTAGGGGTTTATATTGCACGCCATTTTCAGTTGTGAGACGCAGAATTGAGCCTCATATACGTACATGTAATAGAGATATTCAAACTATTTTCAAAACTATTGTTTTGTTTTTTTTATGAAAAACTGCGTTTTGGGGACTTTTGATTAATGTATCGTTAATAACAACCAAACTTTTAGAATCTAAATTATTCATTTATTTAATATTAACGTCCATTATAATTAACTCAGAATTGTAGGACAGGTTATCTAAGGTAACTACCCTTTTCTAGCAAGGATAGGGCTGATGCGAACCAAATTAAATTTCCAATAAGAAACACCCGTTATTGAAATATTACCATATAATGCTACACTAAAAGCCATATACGTAGATGTGAGCTTTTATATAAGTGTTATCTTAAATTATTCACTCTTTTCTTAAACAACTATTTGTAGACTTAAAGGTTTGCCTCCACCTCAAAAGTTGCCTTATTTACTAAGCTTTAAATTGGTACCTCTTAGTCTTAGAAAACAAATTGTGTGTATATATTTTTTTCCAATTTCTAAGTCAAAACCAATCGATTTTCTTTAGCGTGCAGGATCCATTCTGAACAAATTCTTTAATTTCACACAATATTGGTAATTTCCCATCCTTCCCACACTAGGTATACTTTTTGCTCTGATTAATGGTAGGGGAATACTTCGGAATCAAGAATGAAAGAAGACAGAAGAAATATCGGAAATAATTACAATTATTGTAAGCATAATGAATACTTGTATTATATTGTTATATCTTGAGGGTCTTATTTTATTAAATTTCTAATTTTAATCATATTCTATTTAATACAACTTCTGCTTATAAGTTAACTGGGTTATTCATTAAAACCATTGGAAATTGTATAAAAAAAGCTCTCGCCTGCAGATAAAAAGCGAAAAAATAGATTTTAATAAAAGGCCACCTCAAAAGTTGCTTATTGAATAAGCTTTGAAAAGTTATCTCGTTTTCTTAGGAAAAATATAATTGAATCTGTAAAAATCCATGGGCGGGAGAAAAATGATTATCACTACGGACTAATCATTTTTAGTCTAGTAGATTTTCATAATGTCCACCTTCCTTCTATCTACAAATATCAGCTCGATGTCTAGCTGAATCAACGGCATGACGGAGTACATTTTGTCTTTTGGTCTTCATGAGCTGGCACTGCTCCTGGATTCTGTTGATGAGTTCCTCATTCGTCGTCATGGGCTCTGAGTACACTCTGCTCTTTAATGTACCACATTCATGGAAATCTAGAGGAGTCAGATCAGGGGATCTAGGAGTCAAACTAACTGGTCCATAGTGGCCGATCCAAAGGGTAGGGGATTCAGTGTTCAGCCATTTCGTCGCCACTCTTCCAATATGGCCTGGCCAATCACTCATTTGAAACCAGAGTGAGCTAATATCTTGTAGATGGGCTTCTGTTATATACGTCATGAAGTGTGGGAAGGATGGACATCATAAGGATAGAAATCAGAAAAGAAAAATAGATTCAAACAGAATTTTTCTAAAACAACGAGGTACCATTTTAAAGCTTATTAAATAATGCAACTTTTGAGGTGGAGGCAAACCTCTAAGTCAACAAATAGATGATTAAAGAAATAGTGAATTATTTATTAAGCATTCACGTCTATTTGGCTTTTAGTATAGCTCTTAATTTACAAGGTAATATTTCAATAACAGGTGTTTCTGATTGGGAATTTAATGGAGATACTAAAACTGTGTTCGTTATTCACGATACATTAATCCGAAATCTCAATAAAACACAGTTTTTAATAAAAAAACAAACAAAAAAATAAAACTATAGTTTTGAAAATAGACAAAAGTTTGAATAGCTCTGCTACATTTTAAGATTGGACGCTCATTTTTGCGTTACTTAACTACTACAAATGAGGTGCAGAATAAACCCCTTAAGTTATGACATCTCAATGCGGGACACACTGTATATCATAATATAAAGAGACATTAGGGTGTTATTAAAGGCAAAAAGTGTTTATAACTCAATAACTTTTGATATTGTTGAGTTAGAAACCTGAAATTGTGCAAACTTACCAGTCTTATATATCAAAATAAATGTATTGTTGACTAACTCACATGTTATCGAATTAAATATCTCTCTATAGAGAGTAAACCCGCTTATTAGGTTGACCTTACGACTTAATCCGGAAATACCGACAAGAAACTTTGCCGTTTCAGACCCCATAGATCACGAAAATATGGGTGGTTTAAATTTGTATATATATAGAAGTCGGTCAAACGGTGTTGATTTGTATTAATAACAGACGGGTAGACAGACAGACAAACAGCTGATTTTAATAAATATGGATTTGATAGTTCCTTTTCCTATCTGAGGTATGTAGCCTGCGCCTAAATTACTATTTCCAAGGTCAAGAGTTCAGGTATAATGTATGCTATTAGTTGATCGTTCTTAATAATCACCCACCAAGTCATCGCTGCGGTTCTACCTCATTTAAATATTTCAAGGCTGCGCGTCTCGCCTTCTTCTGATGTAGCAACTGATTTTGCCCATGTACATGTGTTGTTATTATTTCATTTTTGAAATAATTTAATTGCATATATTATTCTATTTACATATAAAAATACAATCAAGCTGCATTAATAAAAACCTAATGAGATTTGTGGAGGCCCAGTGGCCGTGAGCACTAAACATGCCGTGCCAACGGTCGTGGGTTCGCTTCCCACATAGGCGAGGTGGCATTTCTTCGGAAATAAGAAAAGACATCAGCCCTATCCGGGCTAGATAATAGGTGACCTGTAGATAACCCGTCCTTAATTTCTAAGTTAATTAGAAATGGGCATTAAAAGAAATATTTGCGACATTGATAGCCGAAAGTGAAAGTGGGGCCAACAATGAGGCTGGCCCTGCGAGCATTGAAGTATGTGGTCTCACTTTTAAGTGTGTCAAAACATTCACATACCTCCAGATGAATTGTTGGAATAAAATGGCTTCTGAGATAAGCAAGAGGATCATGGCTGGAAACCAGGCATACTATGCCAACCTGAATTTTGTTCGATCTTCGCTCCTGTCACGAGAAACAAAGACAAGGTTGTATAAGACGTTAGTAAGGCCTATTGTAACTCATGCAGCGGAAACATGGTCCCTCTGTACAAGCACAATAAATATGCTGAATATTTTCGAAAGAAAAACATTAAGAAGAATTTGTGGACCTGTTTGTGAAGAGGGCGTGTGAAGGCATCGAAGAAATTCGGAACTGTATGAACTATATACAGATTATTTGATAATAGTGGATACAGATATATACACAAATACAGATATATATATATACAGATTATTTGATAATTCCATTATTTGATAATAGTGGCAACAAAGTTCATTTTGTTAAAACTAGGCGCATAGAATGGCTGGGTCATGTGGCTAGAATGGACAATAGTAGGATGCCTTACAAGGCATTGTTCGCTACCATGTACGGGACAAGAAGAAGAGGAAGGCCAAGGAAAAGATGGCTGGAGGATGTTAAGAGCTACTTGAAAATACTGGGTGTAAGAAATATAAAAAAAAATAGTGCGAAAAATAGGAATGATTGGCATGCTATTATACAGGAAACCAAGGCCCACCTGTAGTGCTGTTTGTTTCTCATTTTACGTACTCTATTTTACTAATCTATTAATTTTACTGCTTTAAGCAATTATAAAAATTACAAGCAATGAAAAAAAAGAACCACTCACAGCGACGAAACCAACACGAAGTTTAAGGCACTTATTTCTTCCTACTCAGGTCGTCCCATCGTAAATTACTATATATATAATTTTTTTCGTAGATATTTCAGTTCATTTGAAAACTTACCTTCCTACTTACTACGATTTCGCAATCGTTTTCAAGATTTTTAAGAGAATTCACGGCTTATGTCTGTTAATAAAATCGTTTTTTTTTTAGTACTTTCTTAACTACATGCGTAAAGAAATTCTGAATATCTAAGTGTGGATGCATCTCAAACGTCTAGAACATTATTCAACTGAATAATTCGTTTTTGATTACTCAAATCGAAAATTAGTAAGCAAAGGTTTTAAAACCTTCTAGAAAGAATAGCAGAATGAATTCTTGTTGATTCGGTCGCCATCATTCAGAGCCTCATATATGGCTGATAAAGTCTCCTTATTTTGTCTTATCAATATTTTTTTTTTTTTTACCACGCATCGACTTCTAGGCCATTAGTGCCGACATCCACGGTGCAGCGAGGAATTTTCTCAACGAACCTTGAGTTGTGAAAATTCCTGCCGCAGCACAGTGTCACGAGTGTATAGGGTAAGAAATCAAAAATCGTATTTTTGTCTAGACTAGGGTTATTATTTTTTTCTGTTATTAGAAAACTCGAACTTGGGAGAAAAAAGAAGTTTTGACCTAAGAAAATAATTTATTATAGTATAAACTTACATAAAATGTATATGGGAACTTACGTATGATATTTACGAACTTATAAAAATTGTATATAAAAATTGTACTAATAAAAAAAAATGTATTCTTTCTCAGAATCTCTTGATTGTAAACAAATACTATCATTTTTATTTAAAATTAAGTATGACAAAACTTTTGCTTCAATTTAGTTTTCGATTGTGGAGCTAACTTTATTTAAATTTCAATTGTTACATAACTTACTTAAAGTTGACAAATATGGATCTGATGGGAGGAGACGCATTTTCATTAAATCTATACTTGTATCAATGCGAGAAACAGCTAATGAAAGACACTGGCATATAATACCATGAGTAATGTTTCAGATATAATTCATAAGTCTCACCAATTTATTTAGTTAATTTCGGCATATTAAACGATTTGCCAATAGAAACAATTATCAAAATGGTACCCTAATTGATTGTTAATGTTATCTCCAGTCCAATAATTTTGGTACTTAATTTTGGATTGCCAAAAGGTGTGCGGGCGGTTTTACCGTCGTTAGTAGAACTAAAAAAAGTCCGACTCGCAGGAACTGCGTCAACTTAGCGCGGTTCCAGATTTTTTTTTTGTTGAGAGGAGATCGTTGACCGTTGATGATGCAAGGTAGGGATTGTCGGGGTTCGGTCACTGCTACTTAATAAAACTACATTTTATCATAAAAATGGTTTTATTGTGCCGACGTTTCGGCTTGAACTTCAAGCCTTCATCAGGGCTGTAAAAAACAAGTAGGACGGATGTAGTACTGAAATATACACACACATATATATATATATATATATATATATATATATATATATATATATAAATATATATATATATATATATATATATATATATATATATATATAAATGCCTACAAACACAAATACACATACATATATACATACATACATATGTGGAAAATGACAAAAACATAAAATACTAGAACATAATATATAGAAGAACAATGTGCTCTAGAAGTGTTTGGATTATTAGGAAAACAGATATAAGAATAACAGATTACATATTAGATTAGATATAAGCATAACAATATGGGCTTACCGATGGGAAGATAGAGAACTATTCCTCACAAATGCGGGATCATTTCTGACAGTTAATACAGGGAAATATAGGAAGAAAGGAGTTGGTGAGGGGGGGGGGGGTTCTGGACCACCCAATGGACAGAGAACATAGAAGATGAAAGAAAGACCGGCAGAGTACAGTAAGGGGTCATAAAGTCATAAAATGTTGTGTTAATGGAAAGGGAGGCAGGTATAAAGGGCTATATTGCAGGCGGTATAGGGGATTAGGATGGAGTTTTTAATAATGTCCGTCTGTGATGGCATGTCTAGTTAATGCTGTCTTTATGTCTTTATTCCGTACATCATTTTTGTGGTTGTTGATACGTTTTCTTACTGGGTTTTTAGTCTATTGCAGTTGGGTGTGATGCAGGGGATTCTGTAGACTACATTGGTCCTGTCTTTTTTTGGGATAGGGTCTTTAAGAGTCGTATGTAAGTTTTTCAATTTGTTCTGTGTCGATAGTCCTAGTTTTAGAGTTGGGAATGTATCGCGTAGGGATTTTTGGATTTTTTCTGTGAGGTTTGGGATATATGGGAGGCCTCTGAATTGAGGGACAATATTATCTTGGGTAGTGGGGATGGGTTTAGGGTTATTAAAAGAATTTATGAGACGGGTGATAATGTTGGTAGGAAATCCATTGGTAGTTTGAATATCGAGGAGTCGGGATTTGTTGGCAGGGTGAAATTTGGTGTCGGATAGGGAGAGGGCTCGATTTATTAGGTTGCTGGCAGTATTGAGGATTTGGTGTTTGGGGTGTGAGGAAAGGTAATGGAGAAGTCGTCCCGAGTAAGTGGGTTTGGTATACCAATCAGTGGATATAGAGCCGTCTGTATTTCTTATAAGGAGTATGTCAAGGAAAGGGAGGGAGTTGTTAGTTTCGGTCTCGATGGTGAATATTAACCGGGGGTGGTAGGAGTTAAAGGCTGTTAGGATTTCTGGAATCTTATCAGGATTAATTATGAGGAAGAGGTCGTCAACATATTTTTTAAGGAAAATAATATCGTCGGGGAACATGGGGAGGATTTGGTCAAGGAGGTCATTAAGCGTAATATTGGAAAGGTCAGGAGCGAGGCAGTTACCCATGGCCAGAGATCTGGTTGAAGAATTTATCTTGGAATAGGAGGTATCCGGATTTGCAGCAGAGGGATAGGGATTCAAGATAGGAAGATCGAGATAGCTTGGTGTGTGGTTCGAGGGTGGTCCAATTCTTGTCCAGAACCCCCCCCCCCCCCCTCACCAACTCCTTTCTTCCTATATTTCCCTGTATTAACTGTCAGAAATGATCCTGCATTTGTGAGGAATAGTTCTCTATCTTCCCATCGGTAAGCCCATATTGTTATGCTTATATCTAATCTAATATGTAATCTGTTATTCTTATATCTGTTTTCCTAATAATCCAAACACTTCTAGAGCACATTGTTCTTCTATATATTATGTTCTAGTATTTTATGTTTTTGTCTTTTTCCACATATGTATGTATGTATATATGTATGTGTATTTGTGTTTGTAGGCATTTATATATATATATATATATATATATATATATATATATATATATATATATATATATATATATATATATATATGTGTGTGTGTGTGTATATTTCAGTACTACATCCGTCCTACTTGTTTTTTACAGCCCTGATGAAGGCTTGAAGTTCAAGCCGAAACGTCGGCACAATAAAACCATTTTTAAGATGGTTTTTTTTTTTTTTTTTTTTTTTTTTTTTTTTTTTTTTTTTTTTTTTTTTTTTTTTTTTTTTACGGCACATCTACATCTAGGTCATTAGCGCCGACATCCAGGGTGTAGCGAGGAATTTCACCAGCGAGCCGTGGGATGATAAAATTCCTGCCGGAGGTTGGGAATCGAACCCACCATCTCCCGCTTATGAATCCAAGGCGCTAGCCATTAGACCACGGTAGACCCCGGTTCCTGTTCATATCCCTATTCTCATTTGAAAAGCATAGAATAGAAACAGATAATATTTTCCTCGGCCTTTGTTCAAAGGGTTTTATGGCTGGCTATACCTGGGGTCAGGTCCGCAAGACCCTAGAATCCTCTTCTACCGATACTTCATTTCATACGTTTCAATGAATTGGAAAATATCAAATATTTTCACACATTCCTGTGTTCTTTTACTATAGTAATAATTCTACAGATAAAATCAATTAAAAAATAAAATAAAAAAACCAACAGCATAAAGGCAATTGAAAATATTCAAATGACGTCAACGAATCTTTTTCTCTTGGCAAGCTATATTTCTAACAATGAATTGTTTTTCTTATTTTGCCTAATCTGTTTTATTGTAAAATACATTATCCAACTATAAGCAATTAAAAAATAACAAGGAATAAAAACAGACAAAAAGAACAGTTCGAATAAGCAAAATCAATTACTTTAATGTTTTAAGCACTTATTTCTCCGATTGACATCGCCTAATCAAAACTTTCATCAGAACCTTTTTTGTAGAGCATTTAGGAAGCTTTCTCATTAGAAAGCTTCCTAAATACATAAGAATACCATTGTATTCTTTCGTTTACCAAATTCTTAACCTTTTTCGAGATATTAAGGAAAATATACAAAGTTACCAAAACTTTTTATGTCTGTTAATAAAATATTTTATTCTAGCCCTTCCTTAACTCCAAACGTAACCAAAATTTCAACATATTAGTTTTAATGAAAGTAGAACATGCAGAAAATGTTTCAACTGAATCCCATGATTCTAAGTACCCAAACCAAAAACGGTATTCGAAAACTATTTTTCCAATTTTCTCGAAAACGGTTAAAGCTATCGCCTTGAAAATGGTTTCATTCGTTTTCCTAGCCCAAGAAGCCTATAAAAAGAGTACTTACAAGCTTATGAACTCAAAAACGTAAGCGTTACGATTTTTTCTGCGCGAATTTCGCCCCAAACTCCATCTTCCAGTGGGCGGATTTTGCTGGTTAACGAACTTGACCTTTCATATTGGACGACTGATTTTTGTACCAAATTTCATCAAAATCGGACCATTCGTCTTCGAGCTAGAGAGCGAACAGACAAATATATATATATATATATATATATATATATATATATATATATATATATATATAAATATATACATATATATATATATACAAATTTGAACCACCGTTATTTTCGGTCTCTAGGGGGTCTGAAACGCGAAATTTTCTTGTCGGCACTTCCGGATTGTTTCATTGTATCAACCTTATAAGCGGGGTTCCTCCCTATGGGGGAGGGAGGAACCGCGCTAAAACGTTGGAGTATCGATTAATAATCCCATTTTCTCCTTGGAAAGTCCTTAGAAGTAAGCTTAGTGGAAAACTATTTTTCGCCCGGAGAGTTCGTCTTTAATATGTCCGCAACTCGTCTCTTTGTTGTAGAGTATGATGCTTCCACGAAACTTACTTGCGGTCTTCCTCGTAAAGGACCTGGTTGATCATTATCTCGTCTATATATTTCAAAATCGTCGTCGAAAACATTAATGTTTATACTCAGACTATAATAATTAATGTTTATGACTCAGCCAATCTTCGTATTTTGTTTCGAATTTCCCTGAAAACCTGTAACAGCAATCCCAATTTTGTTGAAAATCTCAATCAATTTTCTTATATTATCCATAACTTTATCCTAACATTCAGATAAATTATATTCTTGCACGATTCGATCAAATAAAGCATCGTATACTGCGCCAGACGTCGTAAAGATTTCATTGGTTATGAAATCTAAAACCACAAAATGGCTGTAAGAAGTAGCCAAAAGCAGGTAAACTAGGTATCAAAATAATCGTGAAGCAATGTACTATTTATGGTTAATGTATAAAAAAAAAAAAAAACAGTATTTTTCGTTTTTTCTTAAATCATTTCCAAAGTTGAAAAAATGATGAGCATTTCTTAAATATTTAAAACACTAAAACTTCCCCATTTTTGCACTGTTGGCCAAGATTAGTCAATCAACCATTCACTTAGGACTGACACTTGAACATGTTAAAAAATGAATGAAAATGTTCAAGTAATAAGATAGGAACAGCTAAAGTAAATATTTACTAACCGAACCAGTTTTAATATTTGTATGAGTATTAACAATTCAAGTTAATCCTTAGCTTTTAGTCTTTGTACTTATATTCTAATTTTGATGTTTTATTTCTGTTCTAATGTTCTAATTTTAATATTGGCCATAAAAAAATGTTATTTCAAACTTTCACACTCGTGACACTGTGCGCAGGTGGGAATCGAACCCACCATCTCCCGCATGGGAATCTAAGGCGTTAGCCGCTAGAGCACGGCGAGACCCCATCAATAATTATTATTTAACCTTTTGGCATATTTATTAGCAGTATGTTATATTGTTCTTTCGATTAGTATAACTAATTTCATGATTTTATTGAATTTATTTAATTAATTTATATAATGTTTTTTGTTTTACTTATTGTTTATATTAATTGGATACCTAAAGTGAGAAGCTTGATGATTATGTTGTGTATCGAGGAACCCAATTCAGTTGAGCAAACGGACTTTTTTTTTGTTTTAAAATTAAGTTTCTTCGTCATCTTCTTCTGGTTTTGAAAAAGGTTACATAAATTGCCTTAAAAACGGCTTCATACGTTTACCTACATTAGAAAATCTATAAAAAGTATCCTCGCTAGCCTATGAACACGAAAACGCCAGTGCATACGTCAGTTTTTTGCGCATATACAGGAGGATTTCCTTGCTACGAAGGGAGGAAGAAAATGGATTCAACTCTCCCTAATACTCCAATAAAGAATAAATCATTAACCGACTTATAAATAGCTACGTATTATTCCTTTTTGCAGGTTGTACAATATTATTCCGTCAATTCAATATAACCTTGATCGCATTTTTCCTTCTTTGGATTCTGTAATAAAAAAGTCAGGTCCAAAAAAATTTGACTTTTTATCTTGGTTAGAGATTATCCTGGTTTGAGCCAAGTGTTCCTGAATATTTTTTTATTATACAGGAAACTTTGACTTTGCTTTAGATTATATGATTTTATCTACTTCTTTTCGATAATATTTAAATGTCAGAAGTCAGCTATAAACTTCCTTATTATGCTACGTCACATTCAAGGTTGAATTGCCTCATTATTTTATCAGAAAAACACCGTTTTAGCGGAGGTCATGTATATATATATATATAGAGAGAGAGAGAGAGAGAGAAAATTGTTTGTCTGTTCTCTCACAAAAATAATTTGTCTGATTGGGAAGATCGCCCTTAAACCAGCAGAATACCACCGGAAATTTTTATTTTTTGTTTTCAATGATATTTACCATATTAAGGTTTTTCGGTGTGCTGATTTTAAATCTTCTATTGTTTTTGGTGTAAAAAAAAAATTATAATACTAGTTTACTTGGAAACGTAAGTACATTTTTGAATTTATTTGACGAATTATAAATTATTGTTTAACGATTATATTTTTCTATTAATGTACTCTATAAAACAAATGACTTGGTGAAAGAATCATATCGAAATCATTTTCTAAACTCGATATAAAAAATAAAGCACTTTCAACCTATTTTATTGTATTTCTCGGCTCCTAAGGCGGAACGCTCGGACACGTGTAAAACTATTTTTCGATGTAGAATCACCAGACAAGATGGTCCAGATCGGCGTCCCCACCGCTGTATACTCCCCTTGTTAGAAAGGGAGGGTTTGGGGTCACAAAGTGCTTCTCCTATAATTTTACAAGTAAATACGCTAAAAGACATGGCGCTGCACATGGATTCTTTCACAAAAAGGGAAAATTGATTTATTCACCATCATTTGCTTTTTATAACAATTACGGTTCTCTCCCATATTTCAACACTCTTTAGAGTGGAAACCATGCGTTGTGCGAAAAAATGATTCTAATTTTACATTGTAGGTAATTTTATCATCTTTATTTTACTATAGAATCACTTTTTGCGTAAATAGCTTGCTTTGCATGTTATAAGCTGAAAACAACTAAAAAAACATTATTTTTACTGATTTTTTGATGGTTTCTCATATTTGCCGAGGAAATGATTGGTGGAAAACTTTAGATTCGTGTTCAGAACCCATGGGCGCATATAGAAAGTAATTTCTGAGGGGGCTAGGAAAATTTGGAGGGGGGCTGCAACCATTTCCGGTGTTTGGAATACTATCAATTTAGATCTTGGAAGAGTTTTAGCCAACTTAAACGCTATTACAACCAAAATAGAATAGGTTTTTTAAACTCAATGATCTTATTTAATTTATTTTTAAGGGTTTTATGAAATTTTTACCGATCAAATCAAAATTTCGGGGGGCTGCAGCCCCCTCAGCCCCCCTTATAGACGCCCATGTCAGCTCCTCACAAAACATAAAAAAAGGCAATCAAAACAATTACACCAAAACTTTCCACTTCGACCTCTTTTTGAGCACCGTTTGACTAATGAATGATTGTTGCTTCATTAGGTGCAGGCTTGTTAGGTCAATCAATCTTTCATCTCTGGATCAACAAGCCATCAAATACATGACCAACAAGCCTCTAACTAGTAAATTAACCGTCCTCCACCTCTCATTCACATAGCCTTTATTATTCACCCAACAAGACTTCACCTAGTGAACCAACAATCTTTCATCTCTTTATCAACAAGCCATCAAATAATCGACCAACAAGCCCACACCCAGTGAGCCAACAATCTTTCATCTCTGGATCAACATACTATCAAATACTCGACCAACAAGCCCCCACCCAGTGATCCAACAATCATTCATCTCTGGATCAACAAACCATCAAATACTCGACCGACAAGCCCCCACCCAGTGATCCAACAATCTTTCATCTCTGGATCAACAATCCATCAAATACTCGACCAACAAGCCTCCACCTAGTGAACCAACAATCTTTCATCTCTGGATCAACAAACCATCAAATACTCGACCAACAAGCCTCCACCTAGTGAACCAACAATCATTCATCTCTTGATCAACAAGCCATCAAATATCATCCTTACCATGTCAACTATCGAATATGCTAAATCTCGTTTTTCAGATTCGAGCCTTGGCTCGTGGATTGTGGACGATACGGCTTGTCGCAAATTGTCACAACTCTAATCCCTTTAGAATAGCCTTTAATGCCTTAAATAAAATATCGTATAAGGCCATTTTTTTAATATATTAATTCGTCAATGGATAGAATATGTCCTCTAGTTTTCTCCGATTTGCATATTCGATAGTTTGACATGGTATGGACGATATGTGAACCAGCCATCCTCCATCTCTCAATCTCCTAGCTTTTATTTACTCATCTAACAAGCGGATAGGTCGTTATAAGTATACAGTGTTTATTTTATTACTTGTTTATTATTTTTATTCAAAAAGGGAATCTATTATTAATATTGTAATAATTACTTAGTAAGAATTCACAAATTGAAGAGAGAAGTGTATTGTTATTGTTCTGCTATATGTAGAATCATGAACTTGACTTTTTATATGCATAAACTGTATATATTTATATTTCAATATTGTGTATTTTTAAGTATTTTATATGTATATGTATATGTCTGTTATTTTCTTATGTAGAGTATTATTATTATTAGTCATCTATGTCGCGTCCATTAACATCTACTAACACCAAATGGGCCAGATTCCTTGGCTATACCATGTTATAAGCCAATAAATATTATTCTATTCTATTCTCTACTCATCTAACAAGCCCCCACCTAGTGAACCAACAATATTTCATCTCTAGATCAACAAGCCTTTAAGTACTCGACCAACAAGCCTCCATCTACTGGACTAACAAGCCACCAACTCTCCATCACCAAGCTTCATGTACTTGTCCAATTAACCTCCAGGTACTTACCTAACAAGCCTCCACCTCACCATCACCAAGCTTCATGTACTAGACCAACTAACCTCCAGGTACTTACCTAACAAGCCTCCATCTCTCCATCACCAAGCTTCATGTACTAGTCCAATTAACCTCCAGTTACTTACCTAACAAGCCTCCATCTCTCCATCACCAAGCTTCATGTACTAGACCAACTAACCTCCAGGTACTTACCTAACAAGCCTCCATCTCTCCATCGCCAAGCTTCATGTACTAGACCAACTAACCTCCAGGTACTTACCTAACAAGCCACCATCACCAAGCTTCATGTACTAGACCAACTAACCTCAAGGTACTTACCTAATAAGCCTCCATCGCCAAGCTTCATGTACAAGTCCAACTAACCTCCAGGTACTTATCTAACAAGCCTCCATCTCTTCATCACCCTGCTTCAATGTACTAGGTTAACAATCCTTTATCAGGTGCACTAACAATCCTCCATCTCTGGATCACCAAGCATTCATGTGCTCGACCAACAAGCATCCACGTACTATACTTACAATCTTCTATTTACAGTATCAATTTAAGGATCTTTTATGATTATTTTTTATTTATTTTTTTCGTTTTTAACGGCGCATTAACTATTTGGCTATTAGCGCCGGGTTTTATGATTATTATTCGAATAAAAAAATGTTTTTGCCTACCAGTTTGGTTTTCATTAACGAGATTAGTTTTAAGCTTAATTGTCTTTCTTGCCTATTTTAAGGATAGAAAATGAAAATATACCCCACATCCATAAACAGTATGAATTACTTAATTTTTAAACAATTGAAAATTAAGCATTTTGAAAAAATCATTTTTGTTCAAATCCTAATAAACTTCTTAGACGCTGTTAGTTGAACTCCTTTTCAGCCAAATAAAAGATATTTGCCAATTAAATATTTATTATTAAATTCTCCTTTTCAGTACTATTATTCATACTCTATCACTTATAAATGTCTGTACAATTACCTTAATATAAAATTTAAATTCATGCTTGGACACAAAGCATGGGGAAGGAGATTTTAACAATTATTTACTCGGAAATACTGCAGTAAACTCTCTAAAATTTTTCCCTCAACCGATTGTTATCTAATCAGTTATGCATAAAAGTTGAAGTTTGAAACTTCTTTATTCCCGTTGTTTACGATGAAAATTAATTTCTGAAGGTTTTATCGTACGACAATGATTCATTTTTGCCTTGGTAGGCAAAGAGTGAGGTGATAGTCCTAACAGGTCAGCATCTTACACATGGTTATTTATTTAGTTTTTTAGCATCAAATGTGTTGAAAGAGTCTTCCACTATCTACATTCCACTATTTAACATTCTAAAATGAGGTCAATATTTGTGGTAATAATTAATATGTTGTATTATACAATAGGTAAATGAAAAACGTCCAATTCCTTCACAACAGCTGTGTTTCTTCTTTCTCTGCCAGCAACCTCAAAGTACTTTGTATTGTAAAATTCTTCATCCATTTGCAGGGAAGAGACAAAAACAGTGGGCGTTCAAATTCTAATGAATTATTACCTCAAAGTACTATTATTACCTTAATCAAAGTATAATATGAAGTCACTTTAGTGATAAAACTCGAATCTGGAGTAAAGCTTTAAAGGGATCCAAACAAGTATTATTAAATTAGGCCGTTAACTCACGACTTACATAGGAATGTTTCATTTAGACAAAATAAAAAATATTTATTTGAATATATTCATGTATTTAAATACAGGGGGATTCAGGCCTAGTAGCCAAAACTTAGGAGGTGATTCTGGTCATTATTTTTAACAAAAAAGTTTGTTCGTAGTATGGTCCGATTCCAAAGAAAAGATTAGTTATGCCCAATTGTCTGTTTTCGTTTAAGACAAATTTTTAATTGAATAAGAAAGGATTGCTAAAAAACAGTTCAAGATGATTATATTGTAATTATTGCATCAGAAAAAAGACAAAATTTCCTTTAATAAAAACGTAATTTAATTCACTAAACCCATTGACAGAAGATACTTTCTGGGCGTCCAATAACGCACTTCCGTTTTTCTCGATGAATCAGGTTTCTCGCTAATTTTTTCCTCAGCCCCCTAACGGACTACAGATTCTCTACTTACAGGAAAAGTCTATATTTATTAAGCATTAAATCAAGTAATTAACAGAAAAGTAATTAATAGTATGCAGCAATTTGCTGCCAGCAAAACAGGTTATTTTGAAAAAAATCAGATTCTTATTCTGATGCTGAACCAAATAATTCTTTAGTTTCTTAACATATGAGGATTACTCAGCATAATCCTGATTTAACTCTAAACAATCATGATAATCACGTTTTTAAAAATATGAAATCCGTAAAAAAAAACCTTGATGAAAGTGAGAACGCTGTTCTTGGCAACTTTCGCACGAACAAATCGTAGCACTAAAGGCATGGATTTTATAGACTTCCAGATATACTTTTGGTAGTTTTCCTAACAAAGGGAAACGAATAAAACCATTTTAAGGCTATTCCTGCAATAGTTTTCAAAAAAAGGTAGAAGATTTAGCAGTTCCTGCGAGCCGGACTTTTTATATACACACTAATGATTAAATGGACAACTAGGACCGTCTTTCTAAATTGTTTTGTCTTTCTGTGACTTATTTTTTTATATATTTTTTATACGGAAGGAAAGAATTTAAACTTGAATTTTGTATTTTTCTTTTAGGATTTACCATTCGGAGAGAGCTTAAAGGACGTCATGGGCTCTCAGTAGAATATTTCGAAATGGCTCAACAATTTTCAGAATCAGAAAAGAAGACGAGGCATGACTTCTTCAACGACAGGAAATTCCTTTTCTTCGTTTTGGGATTTAAGCAATCTAAGAGGATAATCTATTACATCTATAGAGGATGCATCCTTTTGCTAATGACGTCACTTACACTCCTGGCTGTTTATGCTGCAATTCTAGTTCCGGATAAGAAGTTAAGGGTTGATGTGGTGCACTACTGTCTTTTGGCCGGCCACGCCATTTGGGGATTGGTAGCCAGAATTATCACACACAAGTAAATTTAGAATTTTTAATTATGACCATATAAATGTTTTACTAAAATTGTATTTATTTGCCGAGAGTTAAAACAGTGAGTCTCGCTTTGTTAAGTATGCACTAGTTGTAACTGGTTCCCAAATCCCCCTTTATTCCTATAGTTAAGGGACACGCAATAATCAAAAGAAATACAATAATGAATAAAAAGGACTAATTCTCAGGAACGGCAGAGTTCTAAAATAAAATAAAAAAATATTTCAAAATGATGTTTGTCAAAAGTGTCGTTTTGCCGGACGACCTGTTTCGACTTTTGACTTACATAGAGTTTCTCAACACGACAGGCCGAAGTTTTGGCCATAGTATCTCTAAAGGCCTTTTTTCCAAGAGAGTCTTTTCGATTAAAAAAAGAGCATTGGGTTCTTCATGCAAGTCCCATGCTTTACAGTAAGGCAATCTCTTACTGCTCCCAGACATTTACATTATTCCTGGCATACAATTTTCAGTTTTCATGAAATGGATCAAATCTATGAAAGGGTTCTCTGATCTATTCTTGGCAAATTCATTAGCCATTTCATTGTTTGAAATAACCTCGTTCCGTTACCCAAATAAGTAATACCACATTGTGTTTCCTCTGGCCATTAAAACTCTTATCAATATAAATGTAGGACAGATATATATGGAGTTTGACGATCTACTACTAGGTTATTTGCGCCTTCTAGTATATCGGTTAGAAAGGGTTTGGATTCTCTTTTACAAATCTTTGACTTATTTAATTCGATTTTTAAACTGCTGTGAGTTTCAGGGATAGGTGCAGTTCTTTGGCTCTATGTAGTGATATTATGTTCTTATTACTATTGTATATCGCTACTACATTACTAATACTATACTATTGCATAAAATAATTGGTTACAAATTATTATAATTATTGTCATAAAACCAAATATGGCAATTATAATTTAAACTAAGACTAATAATTTTTAAATTATTAATAATATTTAAATTATAATTGCCATATTTGGTTTTAAGACAATTTGCATATTGGAGTTTGGGCAATTTGGTTTGGAGTTTTGCATATTGTTTTTGTTTTTGGGCATATACATCATGGAAAGATCTTTGATTTGTAATAAAGTCATCAGTTTACCACGCTAGCGCTTCAGACATTTCTCCTTCTGCTCTTCCCGTTTATGTTCTATGTTCATATTGGTTCTCTTTCTTTTCCAGATCTTTGAATAGAGCTAAGTTCATCCTGCAGTACGGAATATATCACTACAAAGATGAGGATATCGACTTGGATGAAGTCAAAATAAAAGAAGGGATATTCAAGGAAATCCGCAAGAAGTCAAACTTCTTCCTGTTTCTCTGCTTGTCAGGAATCGTCACGAGCCAAGTATTCTTCCCGCTGTCGCAGATTTTCTTCGTCACTGAAGATGATTTTGTTGTTTCCGACACCTGGATGAACCCATACCTCCCTCACTTCATCTACATGCCCTTCAACACCAGAACGGTTACTGGATATTCCGTGGCGCACCTACTGGACACCCTCTGCTTTTTCTGCCTTTACTTAACCACTCTATGCATGTGCATGATTTATATCAGCTGCGAAGTACAGCTCAAGACTCATCTGCAGGTACTTTGCCACTCTTTGAAGAATATACAGAGGCGAGCAATCCTCAAATATATGAGAAGGAAAAATATCGAAGTTGTCCAAGTTCAGAAGGAAGAATTACTTAAAAGTGAACAATTTCAGTCGTGTCTGTACTCCTGTTTGAAGTCAAATATCGAACACCATCAGGCTGTATCTAAGTAAGTCCGTTCTTATATACAACGCGATATCAATGAAATAAGGTCACTATAATGATTTTAGGTTGTCTCACTCTAGATATTGAAAATCAAAAACTCCGCAAATACTGTTATATTTACAAAAACACAAACACTAACATGAATATTTATTTGACACTAAACTTTTTAATATTTATTTGTTTATTTAAACTCTTTAATTTTATTCCCATCCCCCTCTGAACATTGTATCATCATTGCCCCATTCCAATGAATGTACATATTTACTTATATTTCATTTTATTATTTAAGGCTTCACATATAATATTTGTATTAGTTGCTTTTTTTGTTTTGTTCTTTTATACTTTTGTTTTTCTTTATTCATATTTATATTTTTAGGTTAAATTTATTTATTGTTTATTTTGTACTTATTTTTATTCTTATGGGACGAAGTCCCAGAATAAAGTTTTTTTTTTCATTCATTCATTCATTCATTCAATATAAATAATATAAATACTCATTAGAAATATATATATTCTAGCTGTTCCCGGCGTGCCATGCTACATCAGTGTGGATTTGTAAGGAAACAAACATACAGACAGACAGCTGGTAGACGTTTTTGACCTAGTCTATGACACTCCCCGTATCAAGACCTACCTGTGTGCCAAGATTGATCAAAATTGGTCAAACGGTGTGGATTTGCATAAGGAACAAACATACAGACAGACATCTGGTAGAAATTTTTGACCTAGCCAACAAAAATCCCAGTATCAAGACCTACCTGTGTGGCAGTTTTGGTCAAAATCAGTCAAACGGTGTGGATTTGTACGAGGAACAAACAGATAAACATACACGTGGTTTATATATATATATATATATATATATATACATTTATGAACGTTGCATTTACGGCAATTTATCCTTTTAACGCACAAAACCTTTTTTCATGAAGCAATTGTTTTTTTTTTTTTACTTTAGGGCTTTTCTGATCCCCTTTTCAACCTTGTACAGGCGAAGGATTTAAGTGAACCATTTATGTCCCTCTGTGCGTTAAAGGGTTACAAGCCACATCATCCCTCAGTAATAATGTAACATTTTTTCTTACTACTATTTTTTACCTTAACAAAATGACTATTACAGAACTCTGCCAATTAACTGAAATTAAGACTTTAAATGACTGACAGACATAAAGGAAAAGTTCACACCAATAGAGCCTGATTGATAAAAGCCGAGCAAGAAAGGAGAAAGTGATTCAAACGAGGACACACTTTATTGATTCTCTCATATCTTAAGGAGATATGAAACACACCTGCATGAACACTAATAAAACAGTTACAATTAAACTAACTACCAACTCCATAATTTATCATTTAAAAGAAAATAAGTCCGTCACGCAGGAGCTGCATAATTAAGCTACATTCTACATATTTAAAAAAAAAAATGTTTCGTGAGTGCAACATGAATAGCGATAGTCTATGAGCAAGTGCTTAGTTCGTCCCTTCTAGACCTGGGTATAATTTATTTGAAATAATATTTGCGAAATAAATCATGAAATGACCTTAACAGATTCTTTCAGAAATAATTTATTTCATTTTAGTATTATTTCTGAAATAATTATTTAACGAAATAAATTATTTCATGATTGATGAGATATTTATTTCCGAAATGATTATTTGATGAAATAATATACTCTGATACCTTAATTTCTCACATTTAAAATTTGATAGTTTTTTTCACATTTAAATACATGTTTTCGTGTCAAGCCTCATTGTGCTCAAGTTGAAAAAAAAGAAAAGAAAAAGATTTTGAAGTTTTTATTCAAATTATTCATGAAAAAAAAACAAAAAAAAAAAACATATTCTGGCCGTCTTCCAGCCTACACAGTTCCACTTTCGGTCAGCTCTGAGCAACTTCCAGGGGCATTCTAACTTACTCCTGTTACACTTCTGCTTCACTAAAGTAATCCTCCGATCACAACTGGGTCACTCTGGATCACTTCCGGTCGACACATGCCACTCTAGTTTTACACTGGGTAGCTCTGGGCCAATCCGGCACACTTTCGGTCTAGTCTATTAACTTCTTAATACGGGTTACTTCCGGTCTCTCAAAATTAATTACGGTACAGAAATTAATACAAAAAAAGTTTATAATTGAGATAAGTAACAGAACTATAAATACAATTAATTAACTTATTATAAAAGAACAATTTGGTCTAAAATTCTTAGAATGAGTAGAATGAAAATCAGAAGAAACATAACAAAAAAAGAAGAAAAAAGGCTATTATATTGACGTTTATATATGTAAGTATATAGGTATATAGGTGCTAATAGTAACAAACAGATAAGATACTACATACCTATGGAAATGCCTGGAGGCAGAGGAAGACCAATGTTGACAGTTAAGTAACCATTGTGGAAGTGCCTATGAAAAAAGTCCGTCACGCAGGAGCTGCATAACTAAGGACTTTCCTCAGAATTTGGGTAGTGTAGACTGCTTTCCAATTTGCTTAAAATATCCTACATAAATAAAATAAAAACATGAATAGTTCTCTTTTAAATTTGTAATGAGTAACTGATCAATTATTAATTTACTTCCAGAGTTATGTTTACACATGGTACCTATTACACTACGTAATAAATACAAAAAACCTCATATTATCGCATTTTGATCTAAGGCAGGAACAGGATACAGTCACTCAAGTGGTAGAAAGCGCTCCTTGCGGCGGCTTTGTGAACCTACGTCTGGCGGGCTTTTCTATTGAAATATATTACAAATTAAACCCCAGCTTTCCGATTGACCGATTCAGCTCATTTTTACAACACTTCTTTCTCATGGGTTACTCACGACGTATACCGCGTTTCGGTACAATACAGCAGAAATTACGACCGTTATGAGTATATTAGGAATTTGGGTCCGGAGGAAACCCCCCCCCTTCTAATGAACCGATTTAGTTTATGTTTACAACACATATTTACCTGTGGATTACCACTACGAATACCGAGTTTCGTCGAAATATACCAAAAATCACGGCTGGTAGTGGCGAATTGGTATTGTGGGTCCGGAGTAAACCCCCCCCCCCCTTCTAATGAACCGATTTAATTCATTTTTATATTATATTATTTATGTTATATTATATTTTATATCTCTTTTTTCTCTCTATATTACCACTACGAATACCAAGTTTCGTTGAAATATAACAAATATTACGCTGACATAGTCAAATTAGTGTTTTGGGTTCGGGGTAAATTCCCCCTTCCGGTGGATCGACTTTGGTGGTTAACGAACTCGTTCAATCGTTTGCTAATTGAATGCTATATACCAAGTTTCGTGACGAAAAAACAAAAACTCTGGCCGCTATCGTGTTAACAGACACACACACACACACACACACACACATATATATATATATATATATATATATATATATATAAATTTTAACGGGGGTCATTTTCGGTGTCTACTAGATAGGATCGATAAAGATTTGAAGAAATTTTTCAAAAATTCCGTCATGAGTCCAACCTCAATAGCTACTTTCCTTCGGAGGAAAGTGCTAAAAGGAATCTACTAGTGTAAATGAAACGGAAACAAACCAGGTGGTGGGAGGTCGGTAGGGATCAAAGGCCTGTTTATGACATTTTATGACAGGAAGGGAGAGAAAGGTGTTAATGGAAGGATACACAAGGGGCATGGGAAAATACTAGGTGGGAGGTGGGGAGAGTTTTTGAAAAATTTTAGCGTACATAGGAGAAATACCTTGTTTGTAAGTTTTGTAGTTTATATTGTTTTTGTTTAGGTTTATGTGTACACATTCGGAGATCTGTAGTCTTTTTTTGTTTCGTTCTGTAGAAAGAATTACCGTGTCGTCGACGTTAAAAGAGTGTTTTTGCGTAATGGCGTGTTTAGCAAGTGCAGTTTTTTCTATTTCTTTGTTAGTGATGGTTCGTTTATGTTGTGTAAGACGCGAGTGAATGTCATTTATGGTTTCTCCTATGTATACACCATTACAGGAAGGGGTTTGGCAAGGGACTTGGTAAACACAGCGGGTGGTTTGATCAAAGGGGATGGGATCTTTAAGTTTGGTATAGTGGGTTTTGAGTGTGTTGATAGTTTTCAAACCAAAATTTAGGGAAGGGTAGGATTTTTTGATCGTCTTCGTAAGTTTCTCAGTCAGTCCAGGTGTAAATGGTAGGGATCGGAACATTTGGGAACTGGGAGTTAGGGATGGATTGGGAGAAACAGTGTTACCGAAACGTCCAAAATATAGTTTGTTTTTTTTTACTAAAAATCATATTGAGGTTTCTTTAGCCGTATCCCAACCATTCCATCTTTACTTATCACCTCGACGGCTAACTACCTAATCATCATTATGAAGTTATTTCGGAAATAATTATTTTTCATCTCTGAGGAATAATTTATTTCATAAATAAAAACTACTGAAATATCAACGATCAAATAGTTATTTCAGAAATAAAGCATTTAGAAATACGTTGGTTTATTTCAAAGAATGATCAAAATATTCAAATAATTATGTCAATGAATAAATACAGTTATTTGATGAAGATTGTTTTATTTAAGTATGAAACAACATTTAAAGAATATCCATTATTTAGGAAATAATTATTTCATGAAATAACCATTTAATTTATTTGACAAATAAATAATTTTAATAGTGTTCAGGTCTAGTCTCTACCATGTCAAACTATTGAATACGAAAAATCTCGTTTTTCGGATTCGAGGCTTTCCTCTTGGATTGTGGACGATACGGCTTCTCGTCAACTCTAACCCCTTTAGAATAGCCTTTAATGCCTTAAATAAAGTATCTAATAAGACCATTTTTCAATATATTACTTCGTGAATGTTTCGAATATGTTCGTTCGGTAGTTTGCTCCGATTTTCTTATTCGACAGTTTGACATAGTAAGGATGATGTAATCTGCTGTTGGAATAAAACAATTTATTTCATTTTATTTTAAATCGTCAACATATTTTTTATTTTTTTTTTTAGTTATTTTCATGGTGCTTAAAGATATTCTCATGATCAGTCCATGTAGAACATATGAGGAGTGTAGCATCGAAAAATAAATAAGCTAATTTTAACTAAACTTTACCATATATTTTTAGGGAAGGTCAGGTATTTTAGTTCATGCTTAAAAAGAGTTAATTTGATGCAGTTCAGGGTTTTTTTCTCTATATTTTGGCTTTTCGGTTTATATTTAGGTATATAAATTTAGATATAATTCAATTAAAACCATTACTTTCATTTCATTAAATTGTTATATTTTTTCGTCAGGTTAATGAGAGAAGTTTCTCCTTTTATTGGGTCAGCTTTGCTGGTGATATTTTTAGTGGTTGCTATTATCTATGCAGCTAACCTTTATTTAATGGCACAGGTAATTTCTGCATTTATTTATGAATTTATTTATTAATATAATCTGCAATATGAAATGATACATACATACATACAGCACATGAAATGATATTTGTGCCTGCACATCTATATATTGAGCCAATTTTCGAGAAGTGAAAAGAATTTCTTCTAATACAAAGTATATGTTATTTCTGTAAAATACATAATTTTCAACGGTTAAATAAGCGGTAGTTTTTTTTCCTCGTTTTTAGGAGAGTAAACCTGAACAAAATTTAGTTGTAACTTGAATTAAAAATAACACAGTAAACATAGCTAAATGCATATTAATTTTCATTAAAGAATAATTACTACTCAAAGGAACTGCGTTAATGAACTTAAGGGTTGACACGCCAATAAAAAAAAAAAAAAAAAAAAAAATAGTAGTTGGTACCTACTACCAACTTACTATTTATTGAGGTACTACTTGGCAAGAGACCAAGATAGACTTTTTCATAACAAGGGGAGTATACAGCGATGTCACCGATCATGGTCACCGATCTGGACCATTTTTTTTCTGGTGATTTTACATCGAAAAATAGTCGACATGTGTCCGAGCGTTCCGTACAATGCGCCTTAGGCGCCGAGAAATAAAATAAAATAGGTTGAAAGTGCTTTATTTTTTGTATCGAGTTTAGCAAATGATATCGACATGATTTTTTCACAAATTCATTTGTTTTTTAGGGTAGATTAAAAGAAAAATATAATCGTTAAATAATAATTAAAATTTCTTCAAATAAATTCAGAAATATGCATACGTTTTCAAGTAAACTAGTATTATACATTTTTTTACACAAAAAATAATAGCAGACTTAAAATCAGCACCCCAAAAAACCCTAATGTGGTGAATATCATTGAAAACAAAAAATAATGATTTTTCTCAGTCTGTAAGGGACTAAAAATTTGTAAGCGAAAAAGTAACGTGACGTTTTAAAATTCAATATCTCCCCTTGAGATGATCCGATTTCAACGTAATTGAAATCTTTCAAAAGAAGAAAGACTTCTTTTTCTAACCATTTAAATGACTATTGTATTATCTCAAAATGTACTTGCAAAAAATGGTTCTCAAAATAAAAATAAAATGTAAACTTTTTTGCATATAACGTCAATCCCAGAACACGTATAAACACCCCGATTAGAAGGAAATGTGTCATATTCGGTTTATCGGAGGGTTTATCGACCCTCCAAGTTATATTAGGTAAGACTTCATATAAATTTAAATTCTTGTTTAAATTAATTTTATTCGTCTCGACAATTTGTTACAGCAACCGAGGATTAACTTGATGATAAGTTACGTTATAACGTTTGGCGCTGAATCCTGTTACGCATATCAAGTATGTGTATTTGGCGAAGAAGTTATAGAAGAGGTATGACCCATGAATTCAACAATATCAATTTATTTGGTTATTGAATAACATCACAGCTTAGGTGAAAAGAGGTTAACAGATAATTTTTAGATGCGTTCCCAATAAAATGAAGAAACAAAAATAGTAATAAACTAACAATATAATGACAAACAAAAGCTGAAATCTATGATTGTTAGTCTCGAGAGGGTTCATATAGTGGCATACTTAATCTATGATTGCACTGTTCTGCACGAAAATCCTCCTTCAAACCAAAACATGCTTTCTTACTGTTTTCAAATGTGCTGAACACGAATTTGAAGTCAGATTCTGTCTATCACGCACAGTTTCTTGAGAAATTCTAGTTTTTTATCCAAAAATGTGAGTTTTTTGTAAATTTGACGAATTTTTTTTGGCATCAAAACATACTGAAAAAAATTCAAAAGCCCGATGATTTTGAGCGCAATGAAGTATATTTGAACGAAAAAAAAAATTGATGGGAATATTACAAGTGGTTGAAGAAATATGGCTAAAAGTGTTTTTTCAGTTTTTGATCTTGAGGCAGGGATTTGGTCTCTACCTGGATCTTTAGGGGAATGACCTTCCTTTCTCTTTTATGGTGGTATCCTTTTCATTCAAATCCTTACCTGCCCCCCTTTCACCCTCAATACCCCAACTCCCCCCTCCCACTCAGTCCCTCTCTTGTCACTATTTTCTTCTAGGATTTGATCAGTACTCTCGAGGCTTTCGCTAAACGCACTTATTTGGATATTCAGTTGTGCTATCATTGTTCTGGGAACAGTTCACTTTTTCTCTGTAATGTCACGACAGTGTATAAATATGCCTGATTCCTTTTGCTGTTTGTTGTGAAGTCACATTCAAGTCCACTCAGAAACCTCTGACTCCGCTGGTGAAGAAGGCATACGAGTTATACTTTAGATGTAAAGTAAGTGATCAGGACAAATCCTGGGCTCCTAAAGTATGCTGTAGTCCATGCTCACGTTCTCTGACTGGTTGGCTAAATGGGACACATAAGTCAATGCCATTTGCAGTTCCCATGAAATGGCGAGAACCTACAAATCACGTGACCGATTGCTATTTTTGCATGACCCCAATCAAAGGTTTCTCGTTCAAGAGCAAAAAGAAAATTGTATATCCCAACATCCCCTCTGCCATGAGACCAGCTCCACATGATGCCTCCATGCCCATCCCACCAAATCCGAGTAAGTTCCGTCTTAGTTCTGAGGAGTGCAGCGATTCTGAAAGCGTTTCACCTCAACCTGGAACCAGTCAACAAGAAGAAATTTCAGGTTCGTCCAGCCCCTCTGAAACTCAGCCACAGCTCATAAATCAGAGGCGATTGAATGATCTTGTTCGTGATTTAGATCTCCACAAATCAAAAGCTCAGCTGCTTGGGTCAAGGTTGCAACAATGGAATCTCTTGAAAGGAGGCGTGAATATATCTTTCTTCAGAAAACGGGAATCAGGAGTTCTATGCTATTTCTCGATGGAAGAAAATCTTGTATTTTGCAATGATGTATTTAATTTGCTCCAGGAACTTGATCTGCCAACCAATCCAGAGGAATGGAGACTATTCATTGACAGCTCCAAGTTTAGTTTAAAAGGAGTACTCCTTCATAATGGAAACAAACATCCATCTATCCCAGTAGCGCATTCGGTCCACATGAAAGAAACCTATGACAACATGAAGATACTTCTACAAAAAATCAAGTACCATGTGTACAAATGGCGCATTTGTGCAGATCTTAAACTGGTAGCCATGCTTACAGGACTCCAAGGAGGTTATACTAAATTTTGATGTTTTTGTGCGAGTGGGACAGCAGAAAAAGAGGAGACCATTATGTCGTAAAAAAATGGCCAGAGCGTAAGGAAAAAGTAGGTGAAAAAAACATTACCAATCCTCCATTAGTGGACAAAAACCAAATAATTTTACCCCCACTCCACATAAAATTGGGGCTAATGAAAAACTTCGTAAAAGCGATGGACAAGGAAGGAGAAGGTTTCATGTACTTAAAACAAAAATTTCCGCATCTCAGCGATGCTAAGATAAAGGAGGGAATTTTCGTAGGACCCCAAATTCGACATCTACTCAAGGACCTCACTTTTGAAGCAAAGTTAAATACTACTGAGAAAAAGGCTTGGATTGCTTTTCGAGAGGTATGTGCTAAGTTTTGGGGGAAACGAAAAATCTAGAGACTACCGAAAAATAGTCCAAGAACTGCTTACTTCATGTAAAACATTGGGATGCAATATGTCCTTAAAAATACACTTCCTGCATAGTCACCTAGACTTTTTCGCCCCAAATTTGGGTGCAGTTTCGGACGAACACGGAGAACGATTCCACCAAGACATATCCAGAATGGAAATAAGATATACTGGCAAATGGAATGAGAAGATGCTGGCGGATTACTGCTGGACACTGCAGCGGGAGACAGAGGAGGAAGAGTACAAAAGAAAAAAAAATATTCATTGACGATGTGTGTATATTTTTTGAGTTGTGTCATATCTAGTATTATACCTGATAGCATGCAGGATTCAATTAATTATATTTTACCGTTGAAAAAGAAAAAAAAAATCTGTTATAATGAAGACAATAATTTTCAAATACAATTTTTCATTTTTTCCAAGTTTCTCCTCTTTTCTCTCAATATCAGAGGGTGATAGAATTTTTCTGAGTTCAGATTCGGACTCAGCACACCTGAAAACATGAGAATCAGGCAAAATTATTCAAGGGAGGGGAGAAAAGTTTTTTTTTGCAGAACAGTGTTGTTAGTCTTGAGAGGGTTCATATAGTGGCATACTTAATCTATGATTGTTAGTCTTGAGAGGGTTCATATAGTGGCATACTTAAACGTTTTCTAATCAGTCTAATAAAATGATTAAGCCGTTGTTAATTAATATACAATTTTATATTTATTTATTTTAAATTTTAACGCTTATTATAATTAAATCAGCATTTATGGACAGCTTATCTATAGGTCACCACCGTTTTCTAGCCAGGATAGGGCTGATGCCTTTTTCTTTTTTCCAAAGAAAACCCACCACCCCTTGTGGGAATCGATCCACGTTAAGTACTCACCCCTTAACATACAATAGTATAAAATTTTTTTCAATTGTTTTAAATATTGAAATTTGTGTTTTATTAATTGCCTCAAATCACTGAATAAGTATGTTATTGGGTTGTCCGGAAAATAATTTAGGGTTTTAAGTCTTCTTTTAAAAAATCCTCTATATAATAATCTTTTTACGTTTACTGGATTATTCATTTTTATGAATGTTAACACTTACTAATCCTCCTCTAAGTGATAATGTTTGTTTATCTTTCTAGCATTTCGCTACTTAGAAATAATTTAGTCTTTCCTTCGACGTCACATCAAGAATTTCGTACGATTTTCTTTTACAAGTTTAAATTCGACCGAAGTTTCCCAGACGGCTAGAAACATAAACCAAAAATGGGGCGAGAATTGTTGTTAATGAGTGAACTGTACAAAGGTAGTTTAAAAAAAAGTCAGGATGGAGACTTCTGCATTAAAGATAAAGAAGGCCTTCCTCTCTTGATGACGATGTTCTGTTATTATCGGTGGAAGAAAACCCCAGCAGTTTTTCAGCATGTTAACTGGTCTGTAACATGCTGAAAAACTTAAAAGTTAGCAAACCGACCGCCTATAACCACCTCAAGGCGATTAGAAAAGTGCAAAAGCTCGAAAGTTGGGTTCCACGTGCATTAAATTACCGCCAAAAAAGTTAGCGCTATGAAGTTTGTGCTACACTTCTTAAAAAAATTACCATTTCTAGCCACATCCGGCCTACTCTCCGCACTACGTTTTATATGACAAAGTTTTTTGATTCTACAGGATGTTGGCCTGTTCTAGCCAGGATAGGGATGATGCATTTTATTATTTCTTTCCCCTAGTGGGAATCGAACCCACGACCCTTTGGCAAGGAGTGTAAAGTGCTCAAGCCTTAACGCTCACGGCCACCGGGCCTCTACTACTAAATTAGTAATGTGCGGAATGTTTTAATTTTCTAGAGTAACCACTCATTTTTGAGAGTGATGAGTAATGATTAAAAATTTGATTTATAAGTAATGAGTGATGAGTAACGATTAAACTTTCCTTCATTACTTTTAATCGAGTAATTGGCCAACACAGCTACTAATCACCTGCCCAGATGACAATGAAGCCTTAAAAAAGTACGAAGAAAACAACTTTTTTGAACACAGCATCTCAGTGAAACCTCACAAGAACCAATCTGATAATAATTTTTAGACACAATAGATAAGAAACTTTGTAAATACATGTACTTGCCATGGGCGTATATAAGGAGAGGCTGAGGGGGCCTCTCCTTATATGATTTTGATTTGATGGTAAAAACTTGTCGTAAAACCCTTAAAAATATATTAAATAAGATCACTTAGTTCATAAAAAATATTTTATTTTACGTTTAATAGCGTTTTAGTTGCCTAAAACTATTCCAAGCTCTAAATTTTTAGTATTCCATACCCCGGAAATGGTCTCAGCCCCCCCCCCCGAAATTTTCCTACCCTCTCCCGAAATTATTTTCTATATTTGCCCATGGTACTTGCGCCAATTTGAAGAAAATTTGAAATATAAAAAATCATATATTCGATATAGACCGAACGGCTTCCACTTAAGGCAGCTAAGACGTACCTGAAGCGAAATATACCGGATATTTATGCCAGGCAGGAATTGTAACCAATGTAAACTGCTAACAATTTATGTCTGAGATATATATTTCTATTACGAGCAATAAGGGTGCGTTTACATCTGACACTTCTCGCAGGAAATATATCTCAAGCATCTGAAATAATATTGATAATTATCTATCCGACACCTGAGATACATATATTTTCTGCAAGAAATGTCAGATCTAAACGCGCCCTTAGAATCTTCAAGAATCCCCATCCAAGAGCATTTCTTGTGAAGTCATCAACCATGCAGTAAGACTAGTAGATTTACTGGGTTCATACAGGGAGTAGAATCATACAGGGATCTGCAGAAATTAGTGATATTATTTTTATATTATTTAATGTGTATAACCTTTATTTTACAGAGTGAGCACCTGCTTGAATCGCTGTATTCCGTATCTTGGTTTCAATATAGTAGGAAATTTAATCAAGCACTTCAAATAATGATGGCGAATGTTTTGAAACCAATGCAGTTTCAAGCTCTGTTACTCAGCTCTCCAGCGTCGGTTGATTCTTACGGCAGTGTAAGTTAACTTACCGTAATATTAGTACGATACCATAGGTAATCCATCAAGGATATAGGCCTACTTATTGTATACCTATAAACTGCTACATGGAATGTATTGTAAAATCAAGAGTATTAATGAAATGTAAAGAGAAAATCCATTAAACTTATGAATACATAATAGTCATAGAATACAAACTGCTTTAATACAAAATAGTCAGATAATGCACACTGGTTGAATAACTAGAACTCGTATTTCGTCATGAATATTGAAGAAAATATGTATTAAATACTTACAAGGGGAGTATACAGCGATGGGGTCATCGATTTGGACCATTTTTTTTCTGGTGATTCTACATCGAAAAATAGCCGACAAGTATCCGAGCGTTACGTCCAATGCGCCTTAGAAGCCGAGAAATAAAATAAAAAAAGTCCGTCACGCAGGAGCTGCACAACTAAGCACTTTCCTCAGAATTTGGGTAGTGTAGACTGCTTTCCAGAACAATTTGCTTAAAATATCCTACATAAATAAAATAAAAACATGAATAGTTCTCTTTTAAATTTGTAATGAGTAACTGATCAAATAATAATTTGCTTCCAGAGTTATGTTTAGACATGGTACCTACTACACTACGTAATAAATACAAAAAACCTCATATTATCGTATTTTGATCTAACGCAGGAACAGGATACAGTCACTCTAGTGGTAGAAAGCGCTCCTTGCGGCGGCTTTGTGAACCTACGTTTGGCGGGCTTTTCTATTGAAATATATTACAAATTAAACCCCCGCTTTACGATTGACCGATTCAGCTCATTTTTACAACACTTCTTTCTCATGAGTTACCCACGACGTATACCGCGTTTCGTTACAATAAAGCAGAAATTACGACCGGTATGAGTATATTAGGAATTTGGGTCCGGAGTAAACCCCCCCTTCTAATGAACCGATTTAGTTTATGTTTACAACACATATTTACCTGTGGATTACCACTAGGAATACCGAGTTTCGTCGAAATATACCAAAAATCACGGCTGGTAGTGGCGAATTGGTATTGTAGGTCCGTAGTAAACCCCCCCCCCCCTTCTAATGAACCGATTTAGTTCATTTTTATGTCTCACTTTTCTCTCTATATTACCACTACGAATACCAAGTTTCGTTGAAATTTAACAAATATTACGGCTGACATAGTCAAATTAGTGTTTTGGGTTCAGGGTAAACCCCCCTTCCGGTGGACCGACTTTGGTGGTTAACGAACTCGTTCAATCGTTTGCTAATTGAATGATATATACCAAGTTTCGTGACGAAAAAACAAAAACTCTGGCCGCTATCGTGTTAACAGACATATATATATATATATATATATATATATATATATATATATATATATATAAATTTTAATGGGGGTCATTTTCGGTGTCTACTTGGTAGGATCGATAAAGATTTGAAGAAATTTTTGCAAAAATTCCGTCATGAGTCCAACCTCAATAGCTACTTTCCTTCGGAGGAAAGTGCTAATAGGTTGAAAGTGCTTTATTTTTTATATGGAGTTTAGAAAATGATATCGACATCATTCTTTCACCAATTCATTCGTTTTACTGAGGAGAGTAAAGGAAAAATATAATTGTTAAACAATAATTTACATATCGTCAAATAAATTCAAAAATATGCTTACGTTTACAAGTAAACTTGTATTATACATTTTTTTACACCAAAAATAATAGCAGATTTAAACTCAGCACCCCAAGAAACCCTAATGTGGTGAATATCATTGAAAACAAAAAATAATGATTTTTCCCAGTCTAGAAGAGACTAAAAATTTGTAAGCGAAAAAGTAACCAGTCGTTTTGAAATTCAATATCTTCCCTTGAGGTAATTGAAATCTTTCAAAAGAAGAAAGAATCCTTTTTCCAACCATATAAATTACTATTGTATTATCTCAAAAAGGACTTGCAAAAAATGGTTCTCAAAATAAAAATGAAATGTAAACTTTTTTGCATATACCGTCAATCCCAGAAGACGTAGAAACACCCCGATTAGAAGGAAATGTCTCACATTAGGGCCTTTATCGACCCCCCAAGTTTAGTTTAAATCGGGTAAATATTCTTTGAAATACGGCCGGATTCTTGAATCTTTAACAAAATTATCAGGGTCCCCCCTTAGCGAAATTTAAAATACATTTTTTTTTATTTTTGTAATATTCCCAAAATTTTAATTTAGGGGGTTTTCAATGTGCTAAAAACGAATCTGACATCCGTTTTTAAATTAATTTTTTTTTTTTTATAATCGATAACGTTTTAATTGTAGGTATATGGAATATTTTGGCAGAATAATGACTTCTATAGAGTCGAGTATGTAATTAAATTTTTTATTTAAAAACGGATGTCAGATTCGTTTTTAGTATATTGAAAAACCCCTAAATTAAAATTTTGGGAATATTACAAAAATAGAAAACAAAAATGTATTTTAAATTTTGGTAAGGGGGACCCTTAAAATTTTGTTAAAGATTCAACAATCTGGCCATATTTCAACGAATATTTACCCGATTCAAACTAAACTTAGAGGGTCGATAAAGGCCCTAATGAGACACATTTGCTTCCAATCGGGGTGTTTCTACGAGTTCTGGGATTGACGTTATATGCAAAAACGTTTACATTTTATTTTTTCGTTGAGAACCATTTTTTGCAAGTACTTTTAGAGGTAATACAACAGTCATTTATATGGTTAGAAAAAGGAGTCTTTTTCCTTTTGAAAGATTTCAATGACATAAAAATCGGATAATTTCAAGGGGAGATATTGAATTTCAAAACGACTGGTTACTTTTTCGCTTACAAATTTTTAGTCTCTTCTAGACTGGGAAAAATCATTATTTTTTGTTTTCAATGATATTCACCACATTAGGGTTTCTTGGGGTGCTGAGTTTAAATCTGCTATTATTTTTGGTGTAAAAAAATTTATAATACTAGTTTACTTGAAAACGTAAGCATATTTTTGAATTTATTTGACGATATTTAAATTATTGTTTAACGATTATATTTTTCCTTTAATATACTCTATGAAACAAATGAATTGGTGAAAGAATGATGTCGATATCATTTTCTAAACTCGATATAAAAAATAAAGCACTTTCAACCTATTTTATTTTATTTCTCGGCTTCTAAGGCGCATTGGACGCAACGCTCGGATACGTGTCGACTATTTTTCGATGTAGAATCACCGAAAAAAAAAATGGTCCAAATCGATGACCCCGTCGCTGTATACTTCCTTGTTAGATCAGATGGAGTTTAGTTAACAATGCCCGAATCATTATTCATGTAATAGGGCAATTAGAGTTTTTATGTATCATAATAATAATAATATTATTCGTTAAATTATTCATACATAAATCCCTGCATGTCAGGAAATTCCCCCAATGTTTGGAAGTAACCTCCCTGAGTAATACTATTCATAGACCAATTTCATGATTTACTAAATTTACGGTTACACATTTGTGATTTGTTTTACAATAAATATCTCAAATATATGAACATTTCCTGGGAAATTTGAAATCTAAAAATTGAAATTATATTTTTTAGTGGAAATGCTTCAAAAAATAGAATTCGGCTCTGTTTAATATGTTCTAAAAAACCGAATTTTTTTTTTTTTTTTTGTGAGAATATTGATTTTATGCCATTTTCCTTTACTAGATTTCTCTATCGCAATAATATACATAATACAAATAATTCTTTTCGCGATTACAGTAGCAGAAGGTATTATTTGAGTCAAAATGTTTTATCTAATCAATATATTTGTGTTATGTAAAAGAGAGGATAAAATAAGTATAAAACAGGGATACAAAATACCTAAAAATGTATTGTAAACGCAGTCATACTGACTGATATATATACATATATAATTTATTAGAGGAATTGTAATATTATTTGCAGATACTTAGTTATAAATCATAACTATTGTACGTATTTCTTTTTCTTTTAAAATAATTTGAAAAGTTGTTCCTTTTTTTTTCAGCTTCTTTCAGCTATGTACAAAATAATGAGCCTCGTTAGACAATCGGACAATATAGTGTAATTAGGGAGAATGTCCACCCAAATGATGAACAACTCTGATGTTATTATTAAATATTTGTTATATAAACAAATACAAACAAATTGAGTATTATTGAGATGTCCCTTTAACCCTTAATTGTTTGAATTTTATAATTTATCCAGCAGGAGGACAATTTTGTTCTATTATTCTTCCAGAAAGATGTCTGATAAACGAGTAAATACTCGCAAGTTACGTTTTGAAGAGAATTCATACATTTTTATAAAATTTACTATGAATGAATTATTTCTGGAATTCAAGAGCCATAATTTAAGGACGATTTACATTAAACATTTCTTGATGTTCCTAGGCCTAAATGTATTTTCCAGGCCTCCGAGATTTCTTTACAAAGGGTTCTAGGTGCCGAAAGAAAACGTATATTATTAATATTTTTTCTCATCGTGAGAGTATTAGATGATAATGAGGGGCGACTATGAAAATGAATGAATAAGGATGTTTATTTTACAAATAAATTACAAACATAATCTATGACTATGGTTCCAATAATTTTAAATATAAGTATTTAAAGCAAATCAACAAATAAATAATTTACAAACAGAATATTTGTGTATTCCAATAGTTTTAAACATGAACATAAACTATTTATAAACATTAACAATTTCCCTTTCTGCATATATCCATCACATATAATTATAATTAAGTAATAAGAGAAAAAAAAATCAAAACAAACAGTACCAACACTAAATAAGTAAAAAGTATCATCTTTAAGTGATTAAAAAACATCTTTTGGCAAAGTTCTAGACTGACCGTCATGCCGAAGTCTGTCCAATGTCTGTGTAATATAGATATTTAATACAAACAAGTTGTAATAGGTATTCATGAGAATTTGTTTTTATTATTTTTTTATTTATTTAATTGAGGAGTTCCGCAAAGCAGGCTATAAGCTCCATGATGTGTCTTAGATACAAAAAAAAAAAAAAAAAAAAAAAAATCAGTCCCGTAACAGGCCACAAGGGCCCTGAGGGGCAGCTGCTATTAGAGGTATCTGACTCATGACCATACGGCACACTAGGGAGATAGTGTGGTCTGTACTATGTTTTCCCCTTGGCTGCTTCGACTGCTAGAGTCATTAGAACCCAAGGTACCCATTATTAAATTAATTAAAGGCTGGCTGGGTTGGCCTAGGGACGGTCAGGGAGGCCGAATTCAACCCATGAACGAAGGCACTAGAAGAAAAAATCTTTAGTGCTTGCTCGGGATTTGAACTCGGTTCCTCCAACTTATTAGTCCAGTGCTCTACCACTGAGCTAACCTCGCCCCCCTTAGATACAAAGTTGACAACAAATACAAAAAACAAAACAATATAAATATAACTTAGAACATCTGTGTATCGACAATATTAATGGGTTATTTTCTTGTTTTTTTTTTGTCTTTTTTTTTTTTAAATCTAACAAATTATTTTAAAGTCAAAACAATTTAAAAACACTTAGAAACAAAGACAAACCTAAATTACCCCCAACATATTTTGCTGAAAAACAGCAGTTTTCATTGAACTGATATTTAATTTTTCGTCTTTCTAGATGGCTGATCTAGAATGAGGTTGGATCTGCTTCTGTTCCCTTTCTTAATTTCCTTTCGGCTGCTTCTTCTCAGCTCCACTGATCCTACTAGCGGATTCTCCTATATACAGTGAAACCTCTCAATAGCGGACACCTCTGGGAGAACCAAAGTTGTCCACTATAGAGAGGCGTCCGCTATACAGAGGTGTTGGTCGCGATGGATACGTACCGAATTTGTACATTTAATTCATGTTTTAATTAAACATTTAATAATTACCCATAACAAGTTTTTTTTTTAAGTATATAGAAAGATGTTCAATAAGTATAAACTTAAAAAAAATTAAAAATATTTTCAGGCCTATATTCAAAGAGTAAAGATGGAAGCTTGGATTACCACTGAGTAACTGTTTCCGCATTCACCGATGCCGATTCTCCACAAATGGCTCTAAATGAAATTTTGTGCCTGCCACGAAATTTTTCCAGCCACCCATTGGAAGCTTTAAATTCAGAATAGCCCAACTGGCCAGCTATCTCTAGTGCTTTTGCCTGGATCATAGGACCTGATATGAGAATGTTTTGAACACGAACTCTTTTAAACCATTCCAGTGTAGCGAGATCGATTGTAAATCCGTGTCCAGTTCTTAGTTCTTGGACAACATGTTTGTCACAATTTTCCGTCCATTTCTGCAAAATTTCATCTTTCTTTTTCAATATTTCTGCTGCTTGTGTTTCCCCTATCTTAAAAAACTCGGCAACTTTACGCACACCACATTTTTCGCGATTAGAAAATGTTATCACATCAATTTGTTCTTTAAGTGTCAGAGATTTCCGATTAGACATATTGAAGAGAAACCACGATATTTACTCAACAAGAGCTAAAAACCAACTGAAAATTGAGAGAGGGAATGTGAACAGAATGAGAGTTTTGGAATATTCTGTCCGTGTCCGTTGTACAGAAGTGTCTGCAATATAGAGGCTTATTTTACCTATAGAAAAATTCGGGACTCCGAGAAAATGTCCGTTAATAGAGGTGTCCGCTGTAGGGAGGTGTCCGTTAAGGGAGGTTTCACTGTATATCGTTCTCGCCAGTCTTTCCATCATTTCCAATCGCTCAGCCATTTCCTCCTTCAACCGATCCAATCTGACGTTTATATCAGGATCTTCATCTTTACTTACACTGGCAGGCTTTCTTTCTACTTCAATAATTTCATCTGAATGAAGATGCTCCTGTTGGTGGCGAACACCAGAGAAGGCACTTTCCACAATCGCTGCATTTTCTATGTTTTTAGCACTTTCCTCCGAAGGAAAGTAGCTATTGAAGTTGCACTCATGACGGAATTTTTGAAAAAAAATTTCAAATCTTTATCGATCCCACCTATTAGACACCGAAAATGACCCCCGTTAAAATTTATATATATATATATATATATATATATATATATATATATATATATATATATATATATATACAGGGTGTCCCACATTGAGGTGTCATAACTTTAGGGGTTTATTTTGCACCTCATTTGTAGTTCAGGGACACAGAAATGAGCGTTCTATCTCAACATGCATAGGAGCTACTCAAACTTTTGTCTTTTTTAAAAACTACTGGCTTTTCTAAAGAAAAACTGAGTTTTCGGAATTTCTGATCAATGCATCGTAAATAAAGACCACATTTTTAGAATCTACATTAAATTTCCAATAAGAAACACCCATTATTGAAATATTACCATGTAAATTAAGAGCTATATTCAAAGGCATATACAAGAGAACGTTTAATATTAGTTTTTTTGTTAAATTATTCAATATTTTCTTAATCAGCTATTTTTAGACTTAGAGGTTTGCCTCCGCCTCAAAAGTTGCACTATTTAATAAGCTTCAAAATGGTACATCATAGTTTTAGAAACAAATCTACTTTTTCTGATTTCTAAGTCAAAACCAATTAATGTGCTTTAGCATGAACGAGCCATTATTACCAAATTATTTAATTTCACACGATGATGGTGACGTCCCATCCTTCCCAAACTACATGAAGTTTATTACACAAGCCCATCTACCAAATAACAACTCACTCTGGTTTCAAATGGATGGTTGCCCAGCTCATAATGGACGAATGGTGATGGAATGGCTGAACACTGAGTTCCCTAATCGTTGTATCGGCCACTTTAGACCAGTTCGTTTACCTCCTGATCTGAATCCTCTAGATTTTCGTGTATTGGAAACATTGAAGAGTAGAGTGTACTCAGAGCCCGTGACGACGAAAGAGGAAATCATCAACAGGATCCAGGAGCAGCGTCAGCTCATTAGAACTCAAAGAGGAGACGTCCTCCGTAATGCCGTGGATTCAGTTAGATGTTAAGCTTATATTTGTAGACATTTTGAAAATCTACTGGACGAATAGTTATTAGTCCACAGTAATAACCATTTTCCTCCCTATAGATATCTATAGATTTTTCCTAGGAAAACGAGGTAGCATTTTATGCAACTTTTGAGGGTGTCTTTAATTTAAATGTATATTTTTGTCGCTTTTAGCACTTTCCTCCGGAGGAAAGTAGCTATTGAGGTTGCACTCATGACGGAATTTTTGAAAAATGTCTTCGAATCTTTATCGATCCTACCTAGTAGACACCAAAAATGACCCCAGTTAAAATTTATATATATATATATATATATATATATATATATATATATATATATATATATATATATATATATATATAACTATATATGTGTCCGTTAAAACGATACAGGCCAGAGTTTTTGTTTTTTCGCCACGAAACTTGGTATATAGTATTCTTCCATCAAACGATTGATCGAGTTCGTTAACCAACAAAATCGGTCCATCCGATCCGGTCGGGGGGGGGGGGGGGGGGGGGGGGGGGTTACTCCGGATCCAAAGTAGTTATTTGCCAATACCAGTCGTAATTTTTGTTATATTTCAACGAAACTCGGTATTTGTTGTGTTTAACTGAAGAGAAAAAGTCCGATTCGCAGGAACTGCGACATCTTAGCGCGGTTCCGTTCTTATCTCTAGTGTTTATGAAGGCATATAATAGAAACAGTTATTACTTTGTTTAGATCAATAGCGAAACACCTATCCAAATGAAATCTCAAACAAACCAGTCTTGAAAGGTCTTGATTTACAATCTTACCTGTATGGGTCAGCTATCCCATAAGTCGGCCAGAAAGGCCTCCGCTCAGAGGCATTTGGAAAGCCTTGGGATCTCTCTCTTTGAACGCTACATTTTTAACAATAAATTGATCTTCTTATTTTACTTAATCTGTTTTATTGTCAAATACATTATCTGACTATAAGCAATTTAAAAATAACAAGGAATAAAACAGACAAAAAGAACAGTTCGAATAAGCGAAATCAATTACTTTAAAGTTTTAAGCACTTATTTCTCCGATTGACATCGCCTAATCAAAACTTTCATCAGAACCATTTTTGTAGAGCATTTAGTGAGCTTTCTAATGGCAATCTTCCGTTTCCCAAGATTCTCAACCTTTTTCGAGATATTAAGGAAAGTATACAAAGTTACCAAAACTTTTTATGTCTGTTAATAAAATATTTTTTTCTTACCCTTCCTAAACTCCAAACGTAACAAAAATTTCAATATATTAGTTTTAATGAAAGTAGAACAAGCAGAAAATGTTTCAACTGAATCCCATAATTCTAAGTACCAAAATCAAAGACAAAAATGTCCGACTCGCAGGAACTGCAGCATCTTAGCGCGGTTCCGTTCATGTCCCTAGTGCCATTTGATAAGCTTAGAAAAGAAATAAACTTATTTTTTTTTTATATATCTCGTGAAAATTGTCAAAATCCTCTCGAACATCTCGAATAAAAGTGATATTAAGGTGTCAGGGACACCGACAGTAGCTAACTTTTACACAGAAGCGGAAATTACAGAATCTGGCTCTCATTCTAAAGCAAAGCTCTATAAATCAATACAAAATATGCCTAATAAAGCCTTTCTAGAGGATACAGAAGCATGGGCGTATATGAGGGGGCTGAGGGGGCTGCAGCCCCTCCCGAAATTTTGAATTGATGATAAAAACTTCTCGTAAAACCCTTAAAAATAAATTAAATAAGATCACTTAGTTCATAAAACATATTTTATTTTACGTGTAATAGCGTTTTAGTTGCCTAAAACTATTCCAAGCTCTAAATATTTAGTATTCCATACCCTGGAAATGGTCTCAGCCCCGCCCCCCCGAAATTGTTTTTATATACGCCCATGTACAGAAGGATCAAGAAGAAGTACACAAGATTGAGTAGAATACCCTGCCTAATATAGCCTATATAGAATAATATGCCGAATAAAACCTATCTAGTAAATACACAAGGACAAATAAAAGTCTTGACGAATAACAAGTCAAGAAAAAAAATTTTATTTAACAAAATAAAACAAAGTTTAGTTGCCCAACTACAATAGAATAATATACCTAATTAAGTCTATGGAGTAGACACAAATGGACCAAAAACAAGTCTTGTGGAATATTGTTTTTTTTTTTTTCCAATTAAATACTTTTTATCAATATTTAGTATATAACCTTTGTTGAAAACTATTGATTGCTAATTGATGAATCGGTTTACAACTAAGTAGTCTTTATAAATATTTAGTATATAACCTTATGTTTGGATCTGAGTTTTTATGGTGCTCTCCGCCTAGGCTTTGTATTTGTGTCGGCAGATACCTGGGGTATATTTACAGCTCTTGAGGATTAGCTCTTAGCAGGTAAATTTCCTGCGGCCCCCTTGTTTCAACGGGCATTGAACCGCCACATTCGCTCATAGTATCTAACCGTTGTCAAGTTTATTTTTTGGATTTAGGACTTAATATACATATGTAGACTAAATCATAGCAAGAAGTAATCCTCCGTCGTCGGTTCTTAACTATGTAGACTCGCTAATGTTATCCAATCTTAGATACATCGTATTTAAAATCCACAGCAAAAACACGACAGTTCATCAGAATCCCCTGCTGAATAAAACTTATATAGAATAATATGCAAAATAAAGCCTATCTAGTGGATAAAAATAGAGGAAAAAAAGCCGTTCGTGGTGGTAGAAAATCTTAAAAGTATTTCGCTCAGAAATCTCTGAAATATTTTCACTAATTTTACGTATCCTGTTTTATAGCCAAATAGATTTATATTCTATAATCAATAAGAAAAACCTATTAACAATAAAAAACTATGGGTAACAGATGAAAATAGGGAATACCAAGAATAATTCTAAAGAACGAAATCAACACCAGTACTGTAATTTAGATATTCATACGGCATCTTCGAATTCTAACAAACAAAATATTGATTCTAATTATACGTATCCTGTTTTATTGACAAATACATTTGACTACTATAAGCAATTAAAAACACTAGGGAATATGCCAAAGAACTCGGAGTAGGAGCCTCGACAGATTCAAGACATTTGAAGGAAATCGACAAATCCAAAACTGACATTTCATACGGTACAGCCTGATATATTTTTAACAATGAATTGTTTCTCTTATTTTAATTAATCTTTTTTATTGTCAAATGCATTATCCAACTTTAAGCAATTAAAAAATAACAAGGAATAAAAACAAACAAAAAGAACCGTTCGAATAAACGAAATCAATTACTTCAAAGTTTAAGCACTTATTTCTCCGATTGACATAGCCTAATCAAAAATTGTTTCAGAATCTTTTTTGTAGAACATTTAGTAAGCTTTCGCATGGTAACCCTCCGTTTACCAATATTCCTAACCGTCTTCGAGATATTAGGGAATGTATACGAAGTTCCCAAATCATTTCATGTCTGTTAATAAAATATTTTATTCTAATCCTTCCTTAGCTCCAAACGTAACCAAAATTTTAACATATTAGTGTTGATGAAATTCAAACATGCAGAAAATGTTTCAACTGAATCCCATAATTTTAAGTATCAAAATCAAAGACAAAAAGAACAGTTCGAATAAGCGAAATCAAGTACTTTAAAGTTTTAAGCACTTATTTCTCCGATTGACATCACCTAATCAAAACTTTCATTAGAACCTTTTTTGTAGAGCATTTAATAACCTTTCTAATGGTATTCTACTGTTTCCCAAATTCTCAACCTTTTTCGAGATATTAAGGAAAGTATACAAAGTTACCAAAACTTTTTTATGTCTGTTAATAAAATATTTTAATCTAACCCTTCCTTAACTCCAAACGCAACCAAAATTTCAACATATTAGTTTTTATGATAGTAGAACATGCAGTAAATGTTTCAACTGAATCCCATGATTCTAAGTACCCAAACCAAAACGGCATTCAAAAATTATTTTTTCAGTTTTCTCGAAAACGGTTAAAGTTATCGCCTTGAAAATGGTTCCATTCGTTTTCCTACCCAAGAAGCCTATAAAAAGAGTACTTACATGCTTATGAACTCAAAAACGTATGCGTTACGATTTTTTTTGCGCGAAATTCGCCCCAAACGCCATCTTCCAGTGGGCGGATTTTACTGGTTAACGAACTTGACCTTTCAAATTGGACGACAGATTTTTGTACCAAATTTCATCAAAATCGGACCATCAGGGAAGCTAGAAATGAGCGAACGGACAAATATATATACACATATATATATATATATATATATATATATATATATATATATATAAATAAATATATACATGTATATATACAAATTTGAACCACCGTTATTTTCGGTCTCTAGGGGTTCTGAAACGCGAAATTTTCTTGTTGGCACTTCCGGATTGTTTCATTGTATCAACCTTATAAGCGGGGTTCCTCCCTATGGGGGAGGGAGGAACCGCGCTAAAAGAACAGTTCGAATAAGCGAAATCAATTACTTTAATGTTTTAAGCACTTATTTCTCCGATTGACATTGCCTAATCAAAACTTTCATCAGAACCATTTTTGTAGAGCATTTAGTGAGCTTTCTAATGGTCATCTTCCGTTTCCCAAGATTCTCAACCTTTTTCGAGAAATTAAGGAAAGTATACAAAGTTACCAAAACTTTTTATGTCTGTTAATAAAATATTTTTTTCTAACCCTTTCTAAACTCCAAACGTAACAAAAATTTCAATATATTAGTTTTAATGAAAGTAGAACATGCAGAAAATGTTTCAACTGAATCCCATAATTCTAAGTACCAAAACCAAAAACGGTATTCAAAAACTATTTTTCAAATTTTCTCGAAAACGGTTAAAGCTATCGCCTTGAAAATGGTTTCAATCGTTTTCCTAGCCCAAGGAGCCTATAAAACGAGTACTTACAAGCTTATGAACTCAAAAACGTAAGCGTTACGGTTTTTGGCGCGAATTTCGCCCCAAACGCCATCTTCCAGTGGGCGGATTCTGCTGGTTAACGAACTTGACCTTTTAAATTGGACGACGGATTTTTGTACCAAATTTCATCACAATCGGACCATTAGGGAAGCCAGAAATGAGCGAACAGACAAATATATATATATATATATATATATATATATATATATATATATATATATATATATATATATATATAAATAAATATATACATGTATATATACAAATTTGAACCACCGTTATTTTCGGTCTCTAGGGGTTCTGAAACGCGAAATTTTCTTGTTGGCACTTCCGGATTGTTTCATTGTATCAACCTTATAAGCGGGGTTCCTCCCTATGGGGGAGGGAGGAACCGCGCTAAAAGAACAGTTCGAATAAGCGAAATCAATTACTTTAATGTTTTAAGCACTTATTTCTCCGATTGACATTGCCTAATCAAAACTTTCATCAGAACCATTTTTGTAGAGCATTTAGTGAGCTTTCTAATGGTCATCTTCCGTTTCCCAAGATTCTCAACCTTTTTCGAGAAATTAAGGAAAGTATACAAAGTTACCAAAACTTTTTATGTCTGTTAATAAAATATTTTTTTCTAACCCTTCCTAAACTCCAAACGTAACAAAAATTTCAATATATTAGTTTTAATGAAAGTAGAACATGCAGAAAATGTTTCAACTGAATCCCATAATTCTAAGTACCAAAACCAAAAACGGTATTCAAAAACTATTTTTTCAATTTTCTCGAAAACGGTTAAAGCTATCGCCTTGAAAATGGTTTCAATCGTTTTCCTAGCCCAAGGAGCTTATAAAACGAGTACTTACAAGCTTATGAACTCAAAAACGTAAGCGTTACGGTTTTTGGCGCGAATTTCGCCCCAAACGCCATCTTCCAGTGGGCGGATTCTGCTGGTTAAGGAACTTGACCTTTTAAATAGGACGACGGATTTTTGTACCAAATTTCATCACAATCGGACCATTAGGGAAGCCAGAAATGAGCGAACAGACAAATATATATATATATATATATATATATATATATATATATATATATATGTATATATATATATATATATATATATATATATATATATATATATACATACATATATATATATATAAATAAATATATACATATATATATATATATATATATATACAAATTTTAACCACCGTTATTTTCGGTCTCTAGGGGTTCTGAAACGCGAAATTTTCTAGTCGGCACTTCCGGATTGCTTTATTGTATCAACCTTATAAGCGGGGTTTCTCCCTACGGGGGAGGGAGGAACCTCGCTAAAATGTGTTGTAAAAATAAACTAAATCGGTTGACTAGAAGGGAGGGTTTACTCCGGACAGACTAATTTCCTTATACCGGTCGTAATTTCTGTTGTATTGTTATGAAACTCTTTATACGTCCTGGGTATCTAATAAGAAATAAGTGTTGTGAAAATGTTGTGAAATTAGAAGGGGGGGGGGAGTTACTTTCCACTATGTTTGAATTGAATTCTTACGCCAAACGTAGGTTCGCGAAACTCATCAAGATCAATAGGTGAATACGTGAAGCTTTGTGTATTTAGTACGTAGTGCAGGACCACGCATACACAAAACTCTGGAAAATAATTAATTACCTACAAAATTAATAATTGAAACAGCTGCTCATAAAATCAAAAGAGCACAACTATTAATGTTTTAATTTTAATTATCTATAAAGGTTATTTTAAGCAAATTATTCAGGAATGCACTCGACCCTACCCAATTCTGAGGAAAGTGCTTAGTTATGCAGCTCCTGCGTGACGGACTTTTTTATCTATAGGAGAGTGTTTTTGGTATACAATTTAAATTATTGTAATGTATAACCCAGTTCACTTATAAGTAGAAATTTAATGAAATAGAATAGAATCAATATTACCAAGACCCTCAAGGCATAACCATGTAATACATGTATTCATTGTATTCACAATAATGGTATTTATTACCAATATGTTCTTCTAAATTCTTTCACCCTTGATTCCGAGCAAAAAATGTCCTTATCCTTATTCAGAGCAAAAAATGTGTGTACGTAGTGTGGGAACTGTTATGAAATTCACAGTACAGCCATTCCGTCACCACTCGTCCATTATAAGCTTGGCAACCATCCATTTGAAAGCAGAGTGAGTTAATATTGGATAGATGGGCTTGTGTAATAAACCTCATGTAGTTTGGGAAGGATGGGGCATCACCATCATCGTGTGAAATCAAATAATTTGTTCAGATTGGCTCCTTCACACTGAAGCAAATTTATTGGTTTTGACTTGAAAATCAGAGAAAAAAAAAATAGATTGAAATAGATTTTTATCTTAAACTACGAGGTACCATTTTGAAGCTTATTAAATAATGCAACTTTTGTTGCGGAGGCAAACCTCTAAGTCCTAAAATAGCTGATTAAGAAAATATTGAATAAGTTAATAAAAAACTAAAGTTAAACGTTCTTATCTATATGCCTTTGAATATAGCTCTTAATTTACACGGTAATATTTCAATAACGGCTGTTTCTTATTGGAAATTTAATGTAGATTCTAAAAATGTGGTCTTTATTTACGATGCATTGATCAGAAATTCCGGAAACTCAGTTTTTTCTTTAGAAAAGCCTGTAGTTTTTAATAAAGACAAAACTTTAAGTAGCTCCTGTGCATGTTGAGATAGAACGCTCATTTCTGCGTCCCTGAACTACAAATGATATCTAGGATAAACCCCTAAAGTTATGACATCTCAATGTCGGAACCCTGTATATATATATATATATATATATATATATATATATATATATATATATATATATACACAGACACACACACATATATACATATGTGTGTGTGTGTGTCTGTTAACATGATAGCGGCCAGAGTTTTTGTTTTTTCTTCACGAAACTTGGTATACAGCATTGAATTAGCAAACGATTGAACGAGTTCGTTAACTACCAAACTCGGTCCGCCGGAAGCGGGGGTTTTTTCCGAACCCAAAACACTAATTTGACCATGCCAGCCGTAATATTTGTTATATTTTAACGAAACTTGGTATTCGTAGTGGTAATCTAGAGAGAAAAGTGAGATGTAAAAATAAACTAAATCGGTTTATTAGGAGGGGGGGGGGGGGTTACTTCGGACCCTCAATACCAATTTGCCACTACCAGCCGTTAAAAGAGAACTATTCATGTTTTTATTTTATTTTTCTAGGATATTTTAAGCAAATTATTCTGGAAAGCAGTCTACACTATCCAAATTCTGAGGCATGTGCTTAGTTATGCAGCTCCTGCGTGACGGAATTTTAGGTAGTAGTTTGTTAAGAGGAACAAGGTTATTCGTTTCGACGTTGTTTTCATGTGGTACAGGGCATGTAGTGTTTGCTTTTGCAAATAAAACAGCTGGGCCCTTCAGTAGTAAAAAATATTTTAAATGATTTACCTTCAGTATTCACAACCAAAGAGGAAGATAACTTGTTACCGTTCTCTGGATTTATGAACAGCTGTGTCTATGACTAAGCACATGTGCTAAGCGTGGATCTTGAAGACTAGCTTTCAGAATACCTAACCTCTTCAAGCTTTCATGCCAATACCTAACCTCTTCAAAGCATCTTCAATGGCTTTGTTAGGTATTACTGGAAACACATTCGGTACTATTACTCGAATAGCTGGGCTCTAGGAGGCATTTTATTGCTATATCATGGCCAGAAATATTTACAATAGGATGTAGGTTAATTAAAAGATCTACTGGTAAAGAGTACACAAAATCTACCTCTAGAAATATAAGTGGCAAATTTTATAGATTTTGATTCAACAGAATTTATTATAGCAAGCTCCTATTTTAATCCTTTTACTGTATTCAGAACACTTGCATTTTCGCTGGGACTTAATGATTCGCCCATGTACTTTGTTTTATTAGTGAAATCTGATCCGCCTGTGATTTCTTTGGTTGTTAGGCGTCTCGTCCACTGGAACCGAAAAGCTGCGAACTGCGAAGCAACGAATTCGGACAATTGGCGTTCGTCCGAATTCGTGCGAATGCCTCTCGTCCATTGGCCCAGTGTTCGTCCGAATTCGCTGACGAACTTGATGGCTCGTACTCACAGTCCATTTTTAACCATGACTTTTTGCACCCGTTCGCAACTATAAATCCCAGCAGAATGGGATCGGTTCGCACTTCGCACAAGTTCGGACGAAAACGGACGAACGATACGGACCCAATGGACGCGGTCCATGATGTAGCCTCGTGTTTGGACTGTTCGTGCGTTTTCGTCCAAAATCGGACGAATTCATTTCGTAGCTTTTCGGTTGATCTGTGATTCCATTATTATTATTCCATTATTATTTCAATTTGTTATCAGCTAATTGTCATCACTCATATCTACCCATTGTCCTATGTCTATACTCCAATGGAACATTAATAGCATTCATAGGCATTTTGAAAACCTAAAATGTTTGTTGAAGGTGAGACAGCCCCAAGTTGTCGCTATTCAAGAAACTCACTTAACACAGGGTAAGCAATTTAGTATACATAGCTATTCTACTTATAGAAGAGACTACTCCTTGGGTGGTTGAGCTTGTGGAGGCGTTGCTATACTCGTTAGTGATATCGTGCATAGCAATCCTATCCAGCTGAGAACAACACTTCAAGCAGATGCAGTCTCTGTTCATCTCCCTTTCGGAGTTACAGTATGCTCCATTTATTTTCCACCTAGTGAACCAATAGACATACATGAAATACACGACTTACTGACACAATTGCCGACTCCCATTCTCTTGTTAAGTGACGTAAATGCCTTAAGTTCAATGTGGAACTCGACGACCAACTCAAGAAAAGGACAACAACTACAAAACAAATTTGAACAATTTGATTTAATAGCGCTTAACGATCAATCTCCAACACATTTATGCACACGAACTGGAACAATGACTAACATTGATGTCTCCCTTTGTACACCGGACATTCACTCTCGCTTTTCGTGGGAAGTTGATTCTGATTCTCATGGAAGCGATCACTTGATCGCTCCTCATCACTTGAGCGATCCTCATCGAGCACATGAGCGATCCTCATGGAAGCGATCACTTTCCTATACACATAACACCGAACACGCCCATTCCCGTCATTCCATCAGATAGCAGGCACAATACAAACAAAGCAAACTGGGACTTATTCAAAAAATATATAACAGACAAACTTAGCAATCAAAGCATACGCAACATTGACGAATTCCCAACACACTAATTGAAGCAGCTGATATTAGTATTCCAAAGACATGTTTCTCTTACAAGACTATACCCGTCCCTTGGTGGAATAGTGAATGCAAAGCGGCTGTGACTGAAACAAAGAGAGAGCACTTAATTTATTTCGTAGGAACCCAACAGATGTAAACCTTATTAATTACAAAAAATTGAAAGCTAAGGCACAGTGGGTCAACAAGAATAGCAAGAGAAATTGTTGGAAAGATTTTGTATCGAGTATAAACTGCCACTCTTCAATGAAAGAGGTTTGGAATCAAATTAACAAGATCAAACATAAAAAGTATCGCGCCACAATTATGGACTAAAACGTAACGACAACTCTATAACAGAACCATACGCCATATCTAACTTCCTTGGAAATCACTTCAGTAAAATTTCTAGTAGTTACAACTACACACAACAATTTCTAGAGCACAAAAGACAAACAGAAATGACTACTATTCCAATATTACCATACTTTAAACATACGCTAAATGATCCCTTTACACTAAACGAACTAAAATTAGCACTATCATCAGCCGGCAAAACATCTCCTGGCCTTGATAAGATAACATATGACATGCTACAAAATCTACCAGATTGCGGTCTCTTGCTTCTTCTTGACCTACTCAATAAGGTTTACAAGAATGGTACCTATCCTCACTCCTGGAATGAAGCAGTTTTAGTCCCAATACTCAAGCCCGGTAAAGACAAAAATTCCCCATCTTCTTATCGACCGATTTCTTTAACAAGCACGGTCTGTAAGGTGTCAGAAAAAATAATTAATAAGAGATTGGTGTGGCTCCTAGGGAATTGAAACCATTTATCCCTTCACCAATGCGGCTTTCGAACAGAACATTCCACTACGCACCACTTGGCCACAATGGAAACCGTAATACTTAATTCTTTTCTTGAAAAAAAGTCTGTTTTAGCTGTATCCCTTGACCTAGAAAAGGGATATGATACAGTTTGGAGACGACTTATATTGTCCCAGTTAAACGAATGGGGTGTTCAGGGAAATATCATCATGTTCTTGGACAGGTATCTATCTCAGCGAACATGCAGGGTGAATATTCTGACACGTTCCCACAAGAAAATGGAGTGCCTCAGGGAGGTGTACTGAGCACAACGTTGTTCAAAGTTTCTGTGAATTCTATCATAAAATGTATCCCCAGGGAAGTTTCTTACTGTATGTATGCTGATGACCTTCTCCTTTACATCCCATACAAGAAACTGAATACTGCACAAACTTACATACAAAACACAATTACCAACCTCGAAAACTGGTGCTCTAATACTAGTTTCAAATTGTCTCCGGACAAATCGCCCTATATCATTTTCTCCAGAAAGAGACTAACAAGGGGAGTATACAGCGATGGGGTCACCGATTTGGACCATTTTTTTTTCTGGTGAATCTACATGAAAAAATAGTCGACATGTGTCCGAGCGTTCCGTCCAATGCGCCTTAGAAGCCGAGAAATAAAATAAAATAGTTTGAAAGTGCTTTATTTTTTATATGGAGTTTAGAAAATGATATCGACATGATTCTTTCACCAATTCATTCGTTTTACTGAGGAGATTAAAGGAAAAATATAATTGTTAAACAATAATTTACATATCGTCAAATAAATTCCAAAATATGCTTACGTTTACAAGTAAACTAGTATTATACATTTTTTTTAAACCAAAAATAATAGCAGATTTAAACTCAGCACCCCAAGAAACCCTAATGCGGTGAATATCATTGAAAACAAAAAATAATGATTTTTCCCAGTCTAGAAGAGACTAAAAATTTGTAAGCGAAAAAGTAACCTGACGTTTTGAAATTCAATACCCCCCCTTGAGATAATCCGATTTTTACAAATCTTTTAAAAGAAGAAAGACTCCTTTTTCTAACCATATAAATGACTGTTGTATTATCTCTAAATGTACTTGCAAAAAATGGTTCTCAAAGTAAAAATAAAATGTAAACGTTTTTGCATATAACGTCTATCCCAGAACTCGTAGAAAGACCCCGATTGGAAATATGGCCGGATTGTTGAATCCTTAACAAACTTTTAAGGGTACCCCCTCACCAAAACTTAAAATACTTTTATTTTTATTTTTGTAATATTCCAAAAATTTGAATTTAGGGGGATTTCAACGTGCTCAAAATGAATCTGACGTCCGTTTTTAAATTAATTTTTTTTTATAATCCATAACTTTTTAATTGTAGGTACAGTAGAACTTGGATAACTCGAACCCCGAGGGACCGATAAAAAAGTTCGAATTATCCAAAATTCGAATTACAAAAGTTTTTGAAAATAAATGGCTAATAAATCGAACTTCATATTTTATTTAAAGTATAACAAAAATTTCATGAATTGATGATTACGTACATAAGTAATAAATAATTTATCTACAAAAAAATAAAAATAAAAGTCTATTGTTTTGAAAAAAAGTCATTTTCATGGGCAAGAATTTTTTCTTTATTTTTCAGGTAAGTTGGTAGAGTGTTAGGTGGAATTCCAAAGTCCTTGGCAATTTCAGATTTTCCCTTTATTCCTTCTTCAACTTCTTTAATCGCAGCTATTTTCTAGATAGAACGATCGCAGGAATTCTAGGATAAAACGACAGGATGTAACAACAACGTAGAAGGGATGAAGCGCGACCCACCACTTTGCATAACTCCTCGAGTCCAAGAACTAGACTATGAGAGCGCCGCGCTTCTTGTCCCGGAACCCCTACATCTGTATCTTACTATCCTTTTTACCCGAGGGGAGAATATGTTCACAAGATTTAAGATCGACCGCGTCTCTGTCCACTCCCCCGGAGGCACAGACTCGTAAAAAATTCGAATTATCCAAAATTTTATTCGAATTAACCACGATTTTTTTATATTGTTTACGCCCTAAATTCTAGGGACCGAGAGAAATATTCGCATTAAAGACGATTTCGAATTATCGAAGTTCGAATTATCCATGTTCCACTGTATATGGAATATTTTGGCAGAATAATGATTTCTATAGAGTCGAGTATGTAAAACAATTTTTTATTTAAAAACGGATGTCAGATTCGTTTTTAGGACAATGAAAACCCCTAAATTCAAATTTTGGGAATATTACAAAAATAAAAAACAATGTATTTTAAATTTTGGTAAGGGGGACCCTTAAAATTGTGTTAAAGATTCAACAATCTCGCCATATTTCAAAGAATATTTACCCGATTCAAACCAAACTTGGAGGGTCAATAAAGGCCCTAATCAGACACATTTGCTTCCAATGCGGGGTGTTTCTACGAGTTCTGGGATGGACGTTATATGCAAAAACGTTTACATTTTCTTTTTATTTTGAGAACAATTTTTTGCAAGTACGTTTAGAGATAATACAACAGTCATTTATACGGTTAGAAAAAGGAGTCTAGAGGAATATCGTGGCATTTGAAATGGCAATCTTTCAAATTCTTCTTTTGAAAGATTCCAATGACGTAAAAATCGGATAATCTCACGGGGAGATATTGAATTTCAAAACGTCCGATCCTCCATGGCCTAATAAATAATTAAATAATGGTAGTTTGTTTTAATGATAAGTAGGGACCGGATTCTTATGTTTTCACCTATTTTTTTCCTTTCTTCTAAACATGATAATGATCGGTTTTTTATACGATTCGCGTTTTGTAGTATCATTCGTGCAAATTTGGAAGAACCTAAAAAAACCTATTCCGGATCATATCACCTAAAATCACCTAAATGTCGATGGAATGACCTAAACAAACCTAATCTGTAAAATAGAAAATACAATTCAATGAACTCATTTCCTCGATTCAACAAATTTTCTTTAAAGCTTCTTCCCGGATACACACGTTCCCAGAACCATTTTTAACATGCTGGGGAAAAAAAATAAAAACAGTTGTTGACGCTTTGGATATGAATGAAGCAGCTGCCATTTCAAAGGCCACGATATTCCTCTAGACCAACCAGATTCATGGTGTACTCGCATTCCTAAGAGCACATTTCTCAGATCTTCCAAATCTCATTGGAAAACCGGAATGGTCAACACTGAAGCTAAAAGATGCAATGAAATACTCCCATATGACGTCTTGTGACGTAAACAGGCGCATCTTTATCTTTCTCCGCTTTTAAGACTGTTCTCTAAGACAACAGGAAGAATTTCACCGTCGAAAACCTGGGCACCTATATGGGAGTTTACTGCAAGGGCTAATACCTATTTTAGTTTCCTATTTTCCCTTTCAAATAAAAGATTTAATTATTTTGTTTTTAACATAGTTAAGTACCTTTCTGTAGGCAGTGAAATTCTTCCTGATTTTCTTTAGAAGTTGGAACTCATTAGCAGAGAAACTTAAAAATGTCCTTTACATATTTGTTTTACTTGTTTCGTTTTATGTTTTTATATATTTATTTTTATTAATGTGTGTTTTATTAAATAATTTATTTTTTTTTCATTTTTTTTATCATTGCTTTATTTCTAAAATGTATTTTATTTAAATAAATTTCATTCACTTTGTTTTTAGCGCGGTTCCTCCCTACCTCCATAGGGAGAACCCGCTTATGAGGTTGACCTAAAGACGCAATCCGGAAGTGCCGACTAGAAACTTTCTCGTTTCAGACCCCATAGATCACGAAAATATAGGTGGTTCAAATTTGTATATATATATATATATATATATATATATATATATATATATATATATATATATATATATATATATATATATTTATTTTTTTTCCCTTGGTGTTTAAAGGCCATTCAACCACTATTGGGTCATTTATGCCTCTTGGTCGGTCCGTTGGTAGCATCGAAAGCAGAGACAGAGCCCGAGGCCAGCGGGAGGCGGACCCAGCCAAGGTCGAGTAGAGTCCCCCGTGCCAGTTCTACCTTAGTGGCCCGCATCTGGTGACTGGCAGCCAGGTCTATGATATAAGGTGTGCTTGCTGGTGCCAGGGCAACCAAACCTTCACAGACCGCATGGGGGGGGGGCTCGTCCTCAACCCTAACCAAGCCCATCGCTCTCGCCGACCCACGCGCCCCACCTCCGATCCGAACGCCACCAACGGTAAAAAAAAAAGTAATTGTAACGAAATTTTAGTTAGTAAACGTCTTAATAATTTAAATTATATCAATTAATGATGGTTATACATTTTTTAAAAGGGGCTAATACGTTTTACGTTTTCTTTTAAATAAGTTTAGATGAAATTTTTGTCGAAATATATTCTAGAGGCCAATACTGCTTATAATAGGTGATAATTGGAAACGATTTTAATTTAAAATGAAGAATCGCTAAAGCCAGCGCTAAATTTTGTTTTTTAAATTGGTTTTAGTCAGGAAAGAAAAAATATTAGAAAGATGAACTGAATTATTTCCTAGCAGCTCTCTAAGATGTATCGGGAGACTCAGTCGAACTCGCTCATCTTTATATGCCCTACATTCCGTCAGGATATGCTTTACAGTGAGGGGCACGCCACAAACCTCGCACTCCGGAGGTTCCCCCCTCTCCATGAGGTAGCCGTGCGTCAGTCTAGTGTGGCCTATCCGTAATCTTGAGAGGATTACTGATTCCCTCCTATTACCCCGCTCCGAACTAGCCCACTTACACACTTCATCTTTAATCTCCCGGAGTTTATCTCCCTATTCCATATTAATCCACTCCCTTTGCCAAATCTTTATTGTTTCAGCCTTAACTATAGAATTAATGTCTCTGAGTGGGATACCTGAGAATTTAAAACCGCTTATAGAAGCGTTTTTTGCTAGCTCATCAACCATTGAATTTTCTTTAATATCACAATGACCAGGGATCCAGACGAAATTAATTTTGAACATATTTTTATTTAATTCATTAATACTGTATAGAATGTCAGAAATCATACTATCATGGGTGTAAATATTCTGTAAACTAATTATAGATGATAATGAATCTGTACAAATAACGACATTAGAATGGCTAGGTAGAATAATATTTAATGCTTTTTTAATTGCTAATAGTTCGACGGAATAACTGGAACAATGAGGAGAGAGAGAAAACAAGTATTGTCGTCCTTCGCAGAGGGCGGCAGCTCCCACACCATTAGCACTTTTCGACCCATCTGTGTATATGTACGTGGAAGGAGGCATACTTGCTTTAATTTTATTTAACTCTGCAGAGTACAAATATGGCGGAGTTTCTTTTTTTATATGTTTAGTTAATGTTAGATTGACAAGCGGTGGTATGAGAGTCCAAGGTGGAATTTGAAGTGGTGAAGAGGTTAAAATGTTTTCATAGTTTAAATTTAATTTTGTTAGAAACAATTCAGCTCTAGCGGGGAAGGGTGTTTTATAGGCAATGAAATAGTTCTCCCAGTTAGTTTCCAAAAAAAATTTATTAATAGGATGATAAGGTTGAGGTTTGACAGATAGATAATAATTTGTAGTTAGAATTTCTCTCCTGTACTTGAGGGGCAATTCTCCGGCATCTACTAGCAGACTTGGGGCTGGACTGAAGCGAAAGGCCCCCGTAGCTATTCTTATCCCAGAATGGTGTACGGGATCAAGCATCTGAAGAATACGAGGGCTCGCTGACCCATACGCCATACATCCATAATCCAGCTTAGATCTGATCAGTGATCGGTATAGCATCAACATACTTGTTCGATCACCTCCCCAGTGAGTGTTACTCAGTAATCTAAGCAGGTTTAGGGATCTATTACAATTATTCTTGAGGGCTTGAATATGAGGCATCCAAGTGAGATGTTTATCTATAGTTAACCCTAAATATTTTATGGAGTCAGCTGTTTCTAAATCTATTCCATCCAAGTTGAGGTATCTTATAGTGTTCGGTGTTCGTTTATTAAAAAGAATACTTTTAGATTTCTGAGCAGATATTTTGAACCCATCTTTTTTCATCCACTGATTGATTTTGTTTAGAACCTCCTGCATACATTCATATAGATAATCTATATTTTCACCTACGGAATAAATTATTACGTCATCAGCAAATAACATAATTTGTATCTCCCTAGAAATTTCTCTTCTTAAGCCATGCATGGCTAACAAAAATAATTTTGCACTGGAGACGCCTCCCTGTATCACACCATTTTCCTGACTAAACTCATCAGAGTATATTGAGCCAATCCTGACCTGAAAAGTCCTTGAATTGAGGAAGTTCTCGAAAAACTTCAACATATTCCCGTCTATCCCACATTCATTTAAAGTATTTAAAACTGATCTTCTCCATACTCTATCGAATGCGCACTCGATATCGATAAAAACTGCTAATACTTTCTTTTTTTCGCGGGACGCCTTTATGACAGCAGTTTCGATGGCTACGAGATTGTCCCGCGTACTACGACCCTTCCGGAATCCACTCTGCCATTCATCTATTATACCTTCTTTTTCAAGATACCATTCTAAGCGGTTCATAACTAATTTCTCCAGCAATTTACTAAGTGAACAGGTCAGCGAAATAGGTCTATAGCTAGTTACTTGGTGGGAAGGTTTATCTTTTTTTGGAACAGGGATAATGATAGCTTTTCTCCACAAGTCTGGAAATAAACCTGACTTGAATATTTTATTAAGAATTTTGAGTAAGAATGTTTTATTGATAGGACTTAAATGTTTGTACATTGAAATGCATATATTGTCGGGTCCTGGAGAAGTGTCTTTTCTAGATTTCAGTGCTATTTCAAATTCATGAAAGGTGAATGGGATATTAAGGGTATTTAGAGGGTTATAAGAAATATGTAATGGTAAGGCTTCAATAGTATGTTTATACGTTAAGAATTCAGGGGTATAATTTAAATTGGAAGAATTATTGTGAAAATGCTCAGCAAGACAATTTGCCATTTCGAGAGGTTCAGTTATTACTTTATTTGTAGTTTTAATTATAGACGGGATCGAAGAGGATTTATAACCCATTATTTTTCGGACAACATTCCACACTTCTTTAGAAGAAGTGTTGATGTTTATTTTAGAAATAAAATGTTGCCAGGATTTCTTTTTTGCTGACTTTATAGTGTATCTGGCATGCTTTCTAGCTTCTTCATATTTCTCCAAACTTGCTGAAGAAGGGTTAGACTTAAATTTTTTTAAAGCATTTTTTCTTTTTCTCACTGCAGCATCACAATCATTGTTCCACCATGGAACGCCGACATTTTTTGGGGTTGACTTTGTTTTAGGAATGGCTTCCGAGGCTGCCTCAAGGATTATACTATTAATATTTTGAATAATATCATTAATATTCATTGTTAAATCAGCTTCTGTAATTTGTGCTAAATTTTCAAATTTAAGCCAATCAGCTTCATTTAATTTCCATCTTTCCAGTTTGGTAGGTAAGGAATGTTTCTGACTGCAATTTATTGTTATTGGAAGATGGTCGCTTCCATAAGAGTCCTCAAGGACCTGCCACGTTAGTCTAGGTGCTATGCTTGACGCGGCAAGACTTAGATCTATGGAAGATAAATTCCTAGTACGTGTGCAAATGTAAGTGGGGGATAAATCGTTTAAAATTATTAAATTGTTTTCATTGATGAATTGTTCAACGATATTTCCTCTATGGTCAGTGTTGGCGTTACTCCACCAACTAGAATGGGAATTAAAATCACCAAGAAATAGAACAGGTCCAGAGTTTTAAAATATTTCTGAGGTCTTCGATAGTATAGCGTAATACAAGCATATATATTTATATATATGCTTGTTTGTTAACGCTCTAGCAAGCTCAAAAATGGCCCGATTTTGATGAAATTTGGTACAAAAATCTGTCTTCTAATTTGAAAGGTCAAGTTCGTTAACCAGCAGAATCCGCCCACGGGAAGATAGTGTTTGGGGCGAAATTCGCGCAAATAAAATCGTAACGCTTACGTTTTTGAGTTTATATGCAGGTACTTGTTTTATAGGAAAACGAATGAAACAATTTTTAAGACGATATGTGTAACCGTTTTTGAGAAAAGTGGAATCAATGTTTTTGGAAGTCATTATTTTTTTGTGGGTACTTAGAATTGCGGGATTCAATTGAAATATTTTCTACATATTGGAAATTAACCCCAAGTAAGATTTTTAAATTTTGGTTATATTTGGAGTTAAGGAAAAAAATATTTTATTAATAGACATGAAAAGTTTTCGGATCTTCACACATTTTTCGTAAATATCTCGATAACGGTTGGGAGAGAATGGAATTTTATTCGACATGAAGCACATATTTACATTTGATTATAACAGTAAAACGAATTTGCTAGTAAAACAAGATACTTAAAATGTTTGGTTGTTTAGAATAGAGCCTTCTCAGCAGTAGTCGAAGAGTAAGTACGTTTTCAGTACATAATTGTATTGACTTATACAGATTAAGAATTATCCGCTTCTGTGTATGTTGGCTACTGTCAGTTTCCTGTGATTTGTGATGCTAATCTATTCCATTTCTTCGAGATGTTTGTAACCGCGCTAAGATGACGGAGTTCCTGCGAGTCGGACTTTTTTTTCTCCTAATCAATATACTATTCTATAAAATAATGTTATTTGTTGTTTATTTTTATGTCAATATATCTACTATTTATCAATTATAAATTAATCAAAATTATTAATGATAAATTATAATAGGTTGAACTTATTTTTTGAACCTATTCAAAACATTTTGACCTATAACCTAAAAACCTAACATTAAAACCTAAAAAGACCTATTATGCCTGTTGCAAAAACCTAATTGGATGCTTATTTTATCCTAAAAATCCGGTCCCTAGTGATAAGTTATGTAAATATATTAACTATAGTTCAAATAGCAAGGCTCTAAATAATGTTTAGCACACACACCTAATTACTTTTGTCATATGCTCTCCTCAAACTTTTGTTGTATTTAGAACTATAAGTTACTGATAATTGTGAACATATAAATTTGTATTTTTTACTGTATCTTAAAAAAAAAGAGCAAGTCGCCGTTGTTGCGAAGCTCGTAAAATAAATAAAATAAAATGATTCAATTATATCCTCCTGAATTCCTGAAATGTACGTTTGAAATGATTCTATTTAATGTTCTGGCAATTTACGCCTGGTTTCGTTCGTTCGATCCAACAGAAGCAACGATATTCTCAGAATTATTCAGTATATACTGCGTTGGATTCCGATATCTAAGCTGTCATAAGCCGTCATGTTTAGGCATGGTTTTGACAAATATTTGTGGTCTGCGGGCTGACCAAGTTTCCGGCTAATCTGGTTGACGATAACCGCAACATCTGACAGTTCAATCTATCTAATTTGGTACACCGCTTGATCCGCAGGATGTGATCAGGTTGCTCATCGCTTAAACTAAATTTCAATATTCAATATATATCAATGAATAATACATAAGTAGATACTAAAAAGTCCGTCACGCAGGAGCTGCATAACTAAGCACTTACCTCAGAATTGGGTAGGATCGAGTGCATTCCAGAATAATTTGCTTAAAATAACCTACATAGATAAATAAAATAAAAACACAAATTGTTCTGCTCTTTTGCTTTTATGAGCAGCTGTTTCGATTATTAACTTTGGTATTAATTTCCTTCCAGATTTTTGTGTATGCGTGGTCCTGCACTACGTAATAAATACACAAAGCTTCACGTATTCACCTATTGATCTTGATGAGTTTCGCGAACCTACGTTTGGCGGGAGAATTCAATTCAAACATAGTTTAAAGTAACAACTCCCCTTCCAATAGACCGATTTTGTTCATTTTCACAACACTTATTTCTTATTAGATAGCCAGGACGTATAAAGAGTTTCGTAACAATACAACAGAAATTACGACCGGCATAAGAAAATTAGTAATTTCTGTCCGGAGTAAACCCCCCTTTCTAGTCAACCGATTTAGTTTATTTTTACAACCAATTTTTCTCTTCAGTTGACCACAACAAATACCGAATTTCGTTGAAACATAAGAAAAATTATGGCTCGTATTGAAAATAACTACTTTGGCTCCGGAGCAACCCCCCCCCCCCCCCTCCGCATGGACCAATTTTGTTGGTTAACGAACTCGTTCAATCGTTTAATGGGGGAATACTACATACCAAGTTTCGTGGCAAAAAAAACAAAAACTCTGGCCTGTATCGTGTTAAAGGACACATATACAACTATATATGCATATATATATATATATATATATATATATATATATATATATATATATATACGTGGTTTGTCCGGAAAATACGTATAAAAAATTCGGGGCGTCCTGTCAAGGCGTTGTGGAGATGCACCCGGTGGTTTCCTCTCTCTATGCAATCCACTCAATGCTCAGTTCGAGCCGGAGCGCTCTGCGAGTTAAGTAGGACTTACGTGTGCTTGTTGAAAGTAACCCCTTCTTCACCTGCCGTCGGCATGGAGCTTTGTCTGATTACGGTACAGCACATCAAGCTAGGTAAGAATGGTCGTGAGATTTTTGAGTGTTTGCAAGAAGTTTACGGAGACAATTCTCTGAAGGAACCAACCGTCAACAAGTGGTTGAAAAGGTTTCGGGAAGGCCGAGAAGATGTGAAAACAATTTTGATTGTTTTCTTTGATTCTCAGAGCATTGTTCGCCAGGAATTTGTCCCTCCCGGCCAGACTGTGAACGGGCATTTTTATGTTGAAGTTTTGAGTCGCCTCAGAGCTCGTGTGACCCGAGTTCGACCGGATTTGGCACAAGGGACAAGTGGATCCTTCATCACGACAACGCGCCTGCTCACACGTCTCTCGTTGTGTGTGAGTTTTTGGCTCAAAGCTCAATCACCATAACAGAATACCCGCCTTATTCATCCGATTTATTACCTACACTAGATGGATCTAGAAGCCATCAAGGCTGAAACGACACGGCATATGAAGAGCCCCGCAACTGAAGACTTTTAGCGATCCTGTCAGCAGAGGAAACGGCGTTGGCAGAAGTGCATCTTGTCTCAGGGGGAGTACTTTGGAGGAGACCGTATTGAAATACCTAAATATTTGTAAAATAAATTTATTATTCCACTTTTATACGCATTTTCCGGACAAACCACGTATAGACATAAATATGAATTTTAACTGGCGTCATTTTCGGTGTCTACTAGGTAGGATCGATAAAGATTTGAAGACATTTTTCAAAAATTCCGTCATGAGTGCAACCTCAATAGCTACTTTCCTTCGGAGGAAAGTGCTAAAAATTCCATCAAGCGATTTACACATAATAATGTTGATTCAATTTAAGGTCCATGGATTGTGAAGGTTTGGCTGTTTTTAGTATTTCCTTGGTAATAAATGGCTGTATTATTACCATACATTTAAAAATATTGCCAAAATATTTAAAAATATGTTTACGTTTTCAAGTAAACTAGGATTATACATTTTCACGCCAAAAATAATAGCAGATTTGAAATCAGCACCCGAAGAAACCCTAATGTAGTAAATATCATCGCAAAAAAAAAAAAAAAAATAATTTCTGTTTTAAAATCGAAAATTCGTTTACACAGTACGATTAAGAAGATATGGTCGACCTTTGAGATGTAGAAAGTGTTGATCTTCGGGGTTTCGGTCTATTTTTTTATTCAATAAAACCACATTTTATAGTTAAAATGTATTTTATTAGCGCCAACGTTTCGGCTTGATATACAAGCCTTCTTCAGGGCTATGGAGGAGAGGTAGAACTGTCCTGTTTCATGTAGGCTACATTTCTGAGTGTTTACATAGTACACTCTAAAGAAGTCATTTGAAACTTCAAACGAACAGGGTTTTTGTCGAGAAAAAGCAACAGTCATCAAATATCATCGCGACTGACCGAGACAGACGTACAGACGTAAATTGGAAATTCAATGGAATCAGTGGGTTTTGATTGTGCATTGATGAAAAACCTTTTAGCGCAGTTCCTCCCTCGTTCCACCCGAAAAATGGGACCTTCTAAACCCCCCCTCCCTCCGGCACAAAGGCTACGGGCGAGGACTTTTGATATGTTGACCTCCTAACTAGCCGAAACAAAGTTATGAAGTCAAAAATTGTGTTCCAAACATTTCCATATATAACTTTTAGCTACCTGGACTATTAGTCGCTAAATTTTTGATTTCACAATGAACACTGAAATTATTTTTACGTTTGAAGGAAAATAGATAAAATAGCAAAGTAATTTATATTATTGAAAGGAATGCAATACTCTACAACACTATAACCGTTATTTATTATTTTGGTACATCGTTGAAGAGTTATCCGGTGAAAACGGAGAAAAAAATGCGGTAAAAGTGTTTTTCCCCAAAATGACAGACTTTCAAGAGCGGATATTTCGAAAACTCAAGATAACTCGAAAAACTTTATAGAATAGAACTTGTAGGAAATTTAATCAGCTTTCATTTGTTATAGAATAGCCATGTCGCTAGGACGCAGGGTTTCCGAGATATAAGTGAAAACTCGAAAAATGGGACCTTCTAAGCCCCCCCCCCTCCCCCCGGCACAAAGGCTACGGGCAAGGACTTTTGATATGTTCACCTCCTATCCAGCCCAAACAAAGTTACAAAGTCAAAAACTTTGTACCAAAAATTTCCATCTATAACCGTTCGTTGACTTAACTGGTAGACCTTTATAAAAGCCATTCATCGGTGAAATTAACCGAAAGAAAAGACTAGAATTCGCACAATACAAAGACAAACCACTGGACTTTTGGGTGCAGGTTATTTTCTCTGATGAGAGGAAGTTTGATGTTTTCAAACCAGCAAGTGTTACCACTATATGGCGAAGAAGAAGAAGAAAACTTTATTAAAATTAATTAATTAATAAAGTGGGCTGCCCAACTTCGTTGGGTTGCTGGCAACACAGCATGCTGATCCTCCAGGTTTGGTATTGATTTCTGATTGATGATTCAAATCACAGTCCTGTTCTTTATAAAGTGGTGAAAACATTTCTTCAGAAGAGATCATATTTCCGGAACACCATTTTATTTCTTTATAGGAGTAATATTTTTTTTTTTTTTTTTTTTAAATAATACGTTTATTTAACATCTGTACATTTTAAAGTACATTGGTTAAGTTTGCTCACAAATATGATTAATGATATATACAAAAGTTGATTAATACAACTGACAACAAAGTAAAAAAAAAAAAAATAAATAAATAAAATAAATAAAAAAAAAAAATAAAAAAAAATAAATAAAAATAAAAAAATAAAAAAAAATAAATAAAAATAAAAAAAAATAAATAAATAAAATAAAATAAAAAAGAAACAACAAAATAATTTAAATGTAAATATATGAATAAATGGTAACAATAATAAAACAAATGAAAATAACTAAATAATAAATAATTATAGGAGTAATAAAGAAAATAAGTTAATGTTAACTGAAGTTAAGTTAAGTAAAGCTATTCAGCCTAAAAAAATTGAAAGGAATTATTTTAATCAATTCCTGTATATGTGTTGGTTTATTATGCCTAGCGAGTCAATTAGTATTGACTCGGCTAAAACAGAAAGGTTTTCTGGAGGGATTCCTAGTTCTTCCAGATAATTGGACGTCATTTTCGGAACTGTGCCTCTCGTGCCGAACCATAAACCCTTAATAACGTAGTTCCTCGACCCATATTTTTCATGGAATTTATCTTCAAGGTACTTCACGCATTTTGAATATATTCCTTTCTTTCCTTTGTCTATGGATTCCGCCTGCTCAGGATCATTAGTCTCGAATCTGATCGTGGGGTCAAGAACGTAGGCTGTAGTACTATTCTGGGGGAATGCGACGATGTCAGCGTATCTTGAAGAACCTTGGTCGTCTATGGCGTATACTTCCTCATGGCACTCGTAGCCTTTATCTTCAAGAAGGGCTATCAGCCTGTGCTTCACATTGTGGTGTCGCCGAGTAACCAGGATCATACTGTTTGGACAACTACCCAGCACATGGGCTGGAGTTTCAGGCTCTCTGCCGCATTTACGACAAAGGGGTCCAATATCAGCTGCTCCCGCTACACCAGGGACGCCACGCAGTGGGGCATAATTGACATTTAATTTCAGAGCGTTAGTCCATTCAGAGCCGGACAGGAGTTTTAATTTCCTCCAAACAATACAGCTTTACTATCGAATGCTTTTTACCACACCTTTCTAGCTCATTTCGTTCGGGAGTTATGGTCAATTTTAAAAAACAAAAGTTTCACAACTCCAAAAAAATAACCAATAAAGATAAATTTCTAAAAATTTGAATTTTTAATTATCGTATGGGGTGCTTTTGAAATTTCAAAAAAATCAAAAATTGGGAGAGAAATGTTTTCCTTTATTTTGGATCACTTGACATACAATGATCCAGCTAGTGTATTATAAACGCACTCCCCTATTCTGGGGGAAATACTGGACCTAAAGCAAAACCGACTGCTGTTGTTTCTGTTTAAATAACAAAGGGCTCAAACAGAAATTCAACTTTCGACAACTGGTTTACGTATGTCCCATTAGCTTTGAACCTAAAAGCAGATGAAAGGTCGCATTTTCGGGAAAGGCCTACGGAGAATATTCCCGAATTTCCTCTTGAATCTACCTATCCTGAATATGTATAACGCCCGACTCGCAGGACCTGCGTCATCTTAGCGTGGTTCCGTTTATATGCCGAGTATAATTTCGAAGACATAGAATAGAAACAGTTATTACTTTGTTTAGATCAATCGTGAAACACCTATTCCAATGAAATCTCAAAGAAAAGCAAGATTGTCGGAAAAACACAGGAAACAGTCTTCAAAGTCGAAATTACTCCTTCCTAACAACGTTCTCTCTGGGAAGTCACTATTACAAATATGTTTCTAATTTACTTAACTTTCTTTACTAAAATATTCATTTTAGTATTAAATGCAATTAAAAATACTAAAATACTCATGTTACAGTTAAATGCAATTTAAAATACGAAGATCCCAAAACTTTTCATGCCTACCAATAATATTTATTTTTTCCGAATGCTTCCTTAACTCCAAATGTAACCAAAATCGTAAACACATCGGAACTCGGTAAAATAGCTGTCAGCTCTCCAAGGATGCTTTTTGATGCCCTTGTGTACCAAAAGCAAGGTTAAGTCAATTCAAAATACTAACAATCTTGGGGGTCTCCCGTGGTCTAGAGGTTGGCACCTTAGATTCATAAGCGGGAGATGGTGGGTTCGATCCCCACCGGCGGCAGGAATTTTCTCATCTCAGGGCTCGTTAAGAAAATTACTCCATGCACCCTGGATGTCGGCGCTAATGGTCCAGATTTGTAGATGCGCCCTTAAAAAAAAAAAAAAAAAAAAAAAATCTTTATGTTTTAAGGAAAAAATGGAATTAAAATAATTTCAACAATTAAAAAAGTCCGACTCGCAGGAACTGCGTCATCTTAGCGCGGTTCCGTGCATCTCGAAGAAATGGAATAGATTAGGCATCACAAATCACAGGAAACTGACAGTAGACAACTTAAACTTTTGGGCGACGTCAGAATCAGGTTTCCTATCTATGGAGAGAAGGAGTAAACGAGTTAAAAAAAAAATCCACTACTATAATGGTGTCTCTAACGTTCATGCAAAATTTTTATTTTGCTAGGAATTTATGCAACGGTGCTCTTATTTTTCTAACCCATCTATTTCTAACAACAGTAAATTTATTCTCATTTTACGTATCCTGTTTTACATTCAAATACATTTTCCTAATAGCAGCAATAAAAAACTAAGGGAAATAGACAAAAATTAAAAAGTGATTTAAACTTCGACAAAAACTCGTTCAAAAGAACAAAACAAACTTGTTTGAAGTTTTAAGCACTTATTTCTCAGATTGACATCGCCTAATGAAAAATGTCTTTATTTAGTAAGCTTTCGAATGGTTTCTATCCACTTACCACGATTTCAAAACTGCTTTCGAGATATTAAGGAAAATATGCGAAGTTCCCTAAACTTTTCATGTCTCTTAATAAAATATTTTATTCTAATCCTTCCTTAACTCAAAACGTAACCAACATTTAAATATCGTTGTATGGATGAATTTCAAAAATGCAGAAAACCGAATCCCATGATTATAAGTACCCAAACCAAAAACGTTATTCAACAAATATTTTTCCAATTTTCTCTACAACGGTTAAAGCTATCGCCTTAAAAATAGTTTCATTCGTTTTTCCAAGCCCAAAAGCATATAAAAAGAGTACTTGCAAGCATATGAAGTAAGCGGAACGATTTTTTTCGCGCGAAATTCGCTCCAAAAACCATGTTCCGGCGGGCGGATTCTGCTGGTTAACGAACTTGACCTTTGAAATTAGATGAAAGATTTTTGTACCAAATTTCATCAAAAGCGGACCATTATTCGCTGACGTATGCCACGAACAGACAAATATATATATATATATATATATATATATATATACATATATATATAAATGTATACATATATATACATACATATATATATATATATATATATATATTTATACATACAAATTTGAACCACCTTCATTTTCGGTCTCTGGGGAGGGGAACGCAAAATTTTCTAGTCGGCACTTTCGGATTGCGTCATGCGATCAACCTTATAAGCGGGACTCCTCCCTATGGAGGGAGGGAGGAACCGTGCTAAAATTCACTGCCCACACGAAGTGGTAAAACGATAGTCAGTACAAGGCTTGCACTAATCTGGAGAGAGGTCTGCTCCAGAGGGAATAATTTGTCAGACCCATGGGTATATATGAGGGGGGGGGCTGAGGGGGTTGCAGCCCCCCCCCCGAAATTTTGATCCGTACAAATTTCATAAGACCCTTAAATATGAATTAAATAAGATCATTTAGTTCATAAAACACATTCCATTTTGGGTGTAATAGCGTTTAAGTTGGCTAAAACTCTTCCAAAATCTAAATTGTTAGTATTCCACACAACGGAAATTGTCTTAGCCCCTCCAAAAATTTTCCCAGCCCCCTCCTAAATTATTTTCTATATACGCCCATGGTCCGACCTTGACATCGAAAGCAGTGCGAGCGGTGCTCCGATGCCATACTAGCCCGTAAGATTAAGGATATTTTAGAAGAATAAATTAAGCACTGGCTTCAGCTTGGAGGAGAGTGATCCTTCTCCCGTTCTTGTCCGTAAGTTGCCAAAAAATATTGAATAACGCATACATTAGACTGGATACATGCATAATGCAGTCATGCGAGGGTATTCCCTGACCACCAAAAGCGGACTAGAAACAAGTGGATGCAGTGGGAGCCGTCCAATACTTCTTAAATATCCAGCATGCGTATGTAAATAATTATTTATTTTTTTTATTTATTTTATATATATATATATATATATATATATATATATATATATATATATATATATATATATAGGGGTCGCGTTAAATATATCTGAAACGCCAAAGACTAGACGACTTATTAATAGGCTCAAGTCCTATTAAATATTGTTTATATTTAACAAAACTCACTTGATAATTCACAAAGCTAACACGAATATAAGCAAAATATATCCATTACTAATTGGTAATTACTCAAAATATGTAATTTGCCAGTAATATTTTCTAAAAATATATACGAAGTTGCTGTGCTTACAATAATACTTAGTAACAATATTTGATTGATGTTTGTGCCTCATTTCCTGGAGTCATTTCCAGCGTGTGTGCAAGATTTAGTTCAACCATATGAACAATTATCTTCATCGCCAAATCACAATAATATTTTTAATTAGGATAACAAACATTTATCTTTAAGCTATAATAATGACGTTCTAGGGTCTCCCCGTGGTGTAGCGGCTGGCGCCTTGGAGTCTCGCGCGAGAGAGGGGCAGAAATGTTTCTCATTTCTGGGCCCGTTGAGAAGGTACCATGCCGCATCATGAATGCTAATGGCCAAGTTGACGGCGCCAAAAAAAAAAAAAAAATAAAATAAAAAATAGAAGTTCTAAAGAGTTAATGAAGGAAATAGGGGTCGCGTTAAACTTTTATGAAAAAATTAGTTTTGATAAAATAATGACCCAATATTGTAGATGTCCTTTTGAAATTGCAAGTTGTTTAATTAAAGCTTGGCAAATCAAGTAGTTGGGATTTTCTTTATTGAATTATTCCATTCAGAAAAGAGAGTTAATGCTGGATTGTTGAAATATTCTTCTGTTATCATGTCTCCACTCTAGACCTGGGCACTACTGGAATAATTTATTTCTCAAATAAATAAAATGGTTATTCATGAAATAATTATTTCCGAAATAATGGAAATTCTTTAAATGTTATTTCATAGTTAAATAAAGCAATCTTCATCAGATAACTAGATATATTTATTCCTTGAATAATTATTTGAAAATTTGATCCTTCTTTGAAATAAATCAACATATTTCTAAAAGCTTTATTTCTGAAATAAATATTTGATCATTGATATTTCAATATTTTTTATGAGAAGCAAAATAATTATTTCCAAAATAACTTCATAATGAAATAACGTTTGTAATGGATGAGAATAATGGGAATGGTTAATTTTTTTTTTTTTTTTTTTTTTTTTTTTTTTTTTTTTTTTTTTTTTTTTACGGCGCATCTAGGCCATTAGCACCAACATCCAAGGTGCAGCCAGGAATTTTCTCAACGAGCCGTTAGATAAGAAACTTCCTGCCGGCGGGAATCGAGCCCCGAAAAAAAATCTTATATTCAATTTTTTTTATTTTATTTTTTTTAACGGCGCTCATTATTTAGCACAATAATAAGATTTTGTATTTTAACTGAGGTTTATTTTCCTCTCTGCCTAACGTCAAAAAATTGAACTAAAACAATTCGATTCAAACACATAAGACATCGGGTCATCCTGCCGGACCGTTCACCGATAATATGGAATTAATCCCTTCCAAAGTCCTTTTTAAGCATAGAATATTGCATTTCATTGTTAAAATGTAAATCAATAGCACAAATACAATTGTTGATTTTCAGGGAATATTTAAAATATAGCTTATCACCATGTTATTGATGGCTTCTATTTACCTAAAGCACCACTCACAAATGTTAAAAAATACTTCTTACACTAACTGCATATGTTTCATAAATAATTTAAATGAACTTCCAGCTACTCAGATTTTAAAATCATTTTTGTCAACTTTAGCTCAATGAGGCTTGATAATCATTTCGAAAATAAATATCTCATCAATCATGAAATAATTTATTTCGAAAAATAATTATTTCAGAAATAATATTAAAAAAAAATAAAATAAATTATTTCTGAAATAATCTGTTAAGGTTATTTCATGATTTATTTCAAAAATATTATTTCAAATAAATTATGTCCAGGTATACTCCACTGTGCTGCACATTCTTAGAAACAAAGTAGAAAATATTGACTTGCGAGCAAAACGCGGAGAAAATATAACAAAGTGATTTCAAAAGTTTTAATCCTAATTGGAACCGAAAACGCCCGTGAAAGCCTGAAAGAGAAAAGTTAATGAAAATCGATGATGTTCCTAGTATTTTTAAACGAGAACAAGATTCCTAACATCCACAAATCGCCACAAGAACAAAATTATAAAAAAAAATCTTTTTTTTTTTGCATGCACATCAATAATTTTATATAAGTCTAACCTAATATTTGTTTTAAGTTTCCTTATATAGGTACACCTAAATATTAATTTTAATTCCCACGTTTTAACTATTATTTATACTTGTCTGTACTGGATATAAATTATAATTATAAAAAAATAAAAAAAAATCAGTCCCATAACAAGCCAAAAGGGCCCTGAGGGGCAGATACTGTAGAGGTATCTGATTCATGACCCTACGGCACACTAGGGAGATAGTGTGGTCAGTACTATGCTCCGGCCGCCTGATTTTCCCCTCGTTGCTTCGACTGCTAGAGTCATTAGCACCAAGGTACCCATTACTAAATTAATTAAAGCCTGGGTTGGCCTAGGGACGGTCAGGGAGGCCGAATTCAACCCATGAGCAAAGACACTAGAAGAAAAAATCTTTAGTGCTTGTTCGGGATTTGAACTCAGGTCCTCCAGCATACGGTCCAGTCAACGAACAGTTATAGATGGAAATTTTTGGAACACAATTTTTGACTCCGTAACTTTGTTTGGCCTAGATAGGAGGTGAACATATCAAAAGTCCTCGCCCCTAGCCTTTAAGCCAGGGGGAAGGGGGGGGGGGGGTTAGAAGGTCCCATTTTTCGGGTTTTCACTTATATCTCGGAAACCCTGCGTCCTAGCGACATAACCACTCTATAACAAATGAAAGCTGATTAAATTTCCTACAAGATCTATTCTATAAGGTTTTTCGAGATATCTTTAGTTTTCGAAATATCCGTTCTTGAATGTCTGTCATTTTGGGGAAAAACACTTTTGCCGCATATTTTTTCCCCGTTTTGAGCGGATAACTCTTCAACGATGTACCAAAATAATAAATCACGGTTATAGGGTTGTGGAGTATTGCATTCCCTTCAATAATATATAGTACTTTGCTATTTTATGTATTTTCCTTTAACTGTGAAAACAGTTTTAGTGTTCATCGTGATATCTTGCAACAACTGTCGACCAATGAAACGTTCAATTTCTCAGGTATTATGAAATGGACTGATACATCAGTGAACGGTAGCCTTAATTCATCTGGTTTTCTCCGGTAGCTAAATGATGGAGAAGGTCCTTTGGAATGAAGGAAGGTAACTTTTACTTCATCTCTATTATATCGTCGATACAAATGCAAACTAACGAATGTGAAAATCACCACTTTCAAGAGTGAAAATACTTTTATTTATTACTTTGCTTTTGGGCAGTCAAATAGTAGGCAGATTCCATTTTACGACAGTGGTAACATCCTCCTTTCACCGTGTGAACTTAGAATCGAGAGTTTGCCATCCATCAGTCCAACAGCAGTCAGTAAAGATTTAAAATGAAAAAATGCGTTTTTTCACATTCGATATTTTGCATTTGTATCGACGATATAACCAAGGGACTAGTTAGAGTCATAGACTATACTTATGTACTATTCACTAATATATTATGTACTATTCACTAATGTATTATGTACTATTCACTAATATATAATGTACTATTCTCTAATGTATTATGTACTATTCACTAATATATTATGTACTATTCACTAATGTATTATGTACTATTCACTAATGTATTATGTACTATTCACTAATATATTATGTACTATTCACTAATATACTATGTACTATTCACTGATCTATTATGTACTGTGAATCCCATAAGTCCAAAAGGGAGAATTTCCGTCCTATCCGAAGATGACATTTTAAGAAGAAATGAAATGTTATCCCATTAAGTAGACAAGTAGACCTTTGGTAGTTTTCACTATAACATATTCAACCACTTTCATAGTTGGACATTAATACATATGAAAAATATTCATAATATTTATGTTTTATTTCATTTTCCAGCCTCTTAAAATATTCTGAGTTCAATTTCATTTAATTTTAGACAAACATACTAAATCGAACTAATTATAACAAATTATTAATATTATAAAACTGTGACCCCTTTTTCATTCAATATACTATTTAAATAACAAATTGTTAATGTATACTATTTTCTTAAATACACTTTGTAATTAAGATAATGAAATTGAAATGTTTATAAAATATATACAACGGTAAAGTTTTGATTTAATTTTACAATTATGTATTAAAATGCTTTTATATATAAAAGTTTCAAATTTGGTATTTTTTTCTCCCAACCTCTACTTTGGGTGTACCAAATTTCAGCAATATCTGAAAGTGTGGTAAATTGGAAGTGTTAATTTGACATGGACTGAGACTAATTTTTACTCAGGACACCCTGATTGCGTGTTCGGATTGACCCTGTAAGATGGTTCTTTCCTCACGGAGGGAGGGAGGGACGATTCTCAATGAAGAGTTGGTTGAATGGAAAGTAGTATAAAACGCTTTAAATTTCACAACGTTTGATAATTCCCCAAGAACTATATCGCATGCAAAGAGTTTCTTGCACAAAACCTAATTTATTGATTATTTAGGTCCGAAGAGAAGTCCTAACTTATTTTAAGTTGAGCTGGTCAGTAACGACGCAGGCGCTGGACTTGAGTGCGAAAATATCAACCCCTCAATCAGTGAACCACTAGAAGCGGTTGCGTGAGGATGTGGAAGGCCCTTCACAAGTCCGCAAGTCTTAAGTTTGTCGCGGCGACTGCTACTCTCGTCGCCCTAATGCCGTCATGGCGACCCAATCATCAAACCATCGCAGAAGAAATTCAGTTTCCTTTAGACTGTAACTCCCTCGCCGAAATAACGGACCTTGAGATTTTGGATTTCGGCCGTACGAAGGTTGTTTACCGAGGGGTTTTGAGAGGACAGGGCATCGCTCTGAAGATGGTTAACATTGATGGAGTAGACATGCAGACTTGCATTGCATCCCGAACAGTGGCTATATGTTTTACCATTATGTCGGCTAAAGTTCTACGCGAACTCGTCATTCTACAATATCTGGATCATCCTAACGTAGTAAAGGTAATTCACAGCTGAAGAATTACAATATTATTCAAGAATCTAGTGACATAAGATGTACGTTTTGGTAGCTGGATATTTCTAGTTCTTTTACTATTTCTTGTCATTTCGCAAAAATATTCTCTCGTTAATGATTAATGAAGAAGTTGTTGATTTGGGTAAATAAATTACAAAACACTATGTTCAATAACACTAGTACTTAAAAAATGAAGTCTTCCACAAGAACCAAAACACAGAAGAAGTATTTCTCATGTTTAATTCAACAAATATCCTTTGTGTTCTTCTTCATTTGGTAGGAATATGAGGAGATATTCATTTTGTAAATTAACAATTTTTAATTAAATCAGGAACTAGGTATCTAATTAAAAATTTTATATTATTGATTCTGACTATGCGATAGGTGATAGATTGATTTCGGCATCTTTTACGTCTCTCATATTGGTTAAACGTAATTAACCAGCTTATTAGTACACCACTTGCTAGTTCTTTCTCGTTGTACAGATTTGCTCTCACCGAGCTGATCGCTGACAGCTCCATGATTTCCCGAGGACAAGTCAAAGTGAGAGTACATGAAATGAATTTTTGAAGATATGTGACATTGAATAGCTTTATAGAATGCAGGAAATTATTACAATAGGTTTCTGCTTAAAAATATATTTAACTAGCTGAATACCCGTGCTTCGTCACGGCAGATAAGTAGTTATTTTATTGCGTTAAATAATGTATCAGCAAAATTAACGCTACTACATAATTTTTTGCAGTTTATTATAGCATGGTCCCCGTCTATATGAAGAAACAGATAATCTAGAGATAACCCGTTATCTATAGGTTTCCAGCATGAGTGTATATAAGGCGGGGGGCTGAGGGGTCCGCAGCCCCCCTCTGAAATTGTGATTTGATGGTAAAATGTGTCTTAAAACCTTTAAAAATAAATTAAATAAGATCATTTCATTTTAGTTGTAATAGCCTTTTATTTGCCTAAAACTATTCCAAGTTCTAAATTGTTAGTATTCCATACCCCGGAAAAGGTCCCAGCCCCCCCCCACACCGACCCCCCCCCCAAATTATTTTGTATATTTGCCCATGGTTGCCAGTAACCGCCGCGTAACCAATACATGTTAAATTTTGTTGTCAATAATAAATGTACGTTAAAATTTAAAAATGTATGTTTCTCACATGTCATTTGGAAACACCCATTATATTTGCGAGCATTACCAAGAGGTGGTATGACTGGGGATGCTGATGGCTAAAGAGGCTGTGCAAGGGTTATAGCGCAGAGGTGTCACCAGGTATAGCGAAAACTCTCTAGCGAAATGAACCGCAATTAAAATGGTGATTTTCTCCCTCATAGCGTAAACTCTATGAGGGACAGTTTATTTCTAATAATTCAAGGTCTCCCATAATAGTTGAAATTAACCTCAATTAAAAATAATACTATGAAATAGATACAGTACGTTAACAGCTGTTCTTTTATCATCCTAGCAACGCATGCTGCCTAGGCTTGCCTGCTCTAACCAACTTAAAGTTTAAACCCCTCTAAAATACTTAAAAATTCGAATATCAAAAAATCCTTTCTTAGCGAGTGTCTACATGCTAAGGAGAGTGTCCATGCGAAATTTCAAATTTTTCTGTCGAGTGGTTTGGCCTGGGGAATGATAGGTCAGTGAGTCAGTGAGTTAGTGAGTGGTATTTGACAAATATTTAGTAGATGACCTACTTAATATATGCAACACCTACGCTACAGGTACTGATGGAACTTAATTAACAATATGTAGCAGGATAGCCACTTACCTGCTTACCCCCAAGCCTGGGCTGTAGGGTGGATGAGAGATTTCTTGGAATCCACAGTCCTTCACAGCGGCCTTGGAAATCAATGCTGTGTGGACAGAGGCATTGTCGTGAAGGAGGCGGACACCTCTGCTTAACTTCCCTCGCTTCTTCTCTTTAATGGCTTCTCGTAACCGGTGAAGTAGGGCTGCATAATACTCACCATTCATTGTGGTATTCCTTTCTTTAAAATCGATCAGTAGTATTCCTTTACAGTCCCAAAAAATTGTGGCCATTACCTTTTTTGTTGACTGCGTGACTTTTGCCTTTAAAGGAGGCGCTTCTCCTGGTCTTCTCCATTCCATGGACTCTCTTTTGCTGAGTGGGTCATAATATAGAACCATTGTCTCATCCACAGTTACAATTGAGTCCAAAAAATTCCTTGGGTCGGCATTATACTCGCGTAAAAATTCAGTGCAGCAATGAACTCGTTCCTGCTTTTGAGCAGCTGAAAGAATTTTTGGAACCCATCTTGCACTAACCTTGTTCATATGCAAATGTTCTTTGATGATCCTCAAAACACTTGGTTTTGAAAGCCCTAACCTCGCTGCTATTTCCTTGGTTTTTAGTCGCCAGTCAGACAGCAATTCTGATTCAACAAGTTGGATTGTTTCAGAAGTGACAGCTTCCAATGGGCGACCGGGACGTGGGTCATCTTCTAGACTTTCTCTCCCTAACTTAAATAATTTTGCCCACTCTTTCACTGTGGAATACGACGGGGAGGACTCTCCAAGCGCTCTTTAATTTGCGCAGGAGTAAGACCCTCTTTACAAAAGAATACTCTGTTTAAAAAAAGGCTGCAGCCTCTAAATCTTAACCGATTTCAATGTATTATTATAAAAAATGAAAGCTAATAAAATTTAAAACAACTTTGTTTAGCCAGAGTTTTGTTTTTTGTTCCCCTGTTTATCAAATTACTTGTCAATAATTCACGGACTTTTACAATTGAACATAATAATATATTACTTTTCATCTAACTTAAATTAGCACTTAAATCGTTGAAATTAGACATACAAATCCTCATTAGACATGGAAAAAATCAAAATTTATTTTCAAAAATCATATTATTAATGTCATTGTTGAATTAAGATAAATTTACGTTTTGAAGATGTCAGTCTGATTTTTTCCAAGTCTGATCAGGATTTGAATTTATAAGTTCAACGATATCAGTGCTGATATTAAGATAGATGAAAAATAAAATATCATTTTACGTTCAATTGTAAAAGTTCATGAATTATTTACACGTAATTTAATATACAGGGGAAACAAAAAACAGAAATCTGGCCAGATAAAGTTGTTCTAAATTTTATTACCTTTCATTAAAAAAAAAAAAAAAAAAAAAAAAAAAAAAAAAAAAAAAAAAAATCAAGGAAATCGGTTAATATTTGGAGGCTCTAACGTTTTTTTGAAACATGAAATGTCGTTTGGCGTCACTGTCTGACATGCTGTAGTCTTATAACACCAGACGCGTATCAGTGATGAAGCTCCTACGTGTCTAGAAGTTCAGCTCTTGTAAACTACTTCGACCGTCGATGAGGTCAGCTCAAAAATCTAGATACGTCTTGGCTATAAGCTCCGATCATCTGCAAATGATGGGCCTCAGAAGAAGTAAACCCATTCAAAGTTCGAAATTTCACCTCAACATAGAAAATTATAAAACACTAGCTGTTACCCGGCGCGCCATGCTACACCTACTTTCTGCATATAGAAAAGCCTAAATAAATTAGAAAACAAATAAGTAATATTAAAATCTAATAACACGACTCTGTAACTGTTATGAACCCGTGACCTCCCAACTGTGAGTCCTAGATGACTTTGACCTAACCTATAACACCCCCCGTATCAAGACATACATGCATACCAAGTTTCGTAAAAATTGGTCTATAGTGTGGATTTGCATAAGGGACAAACATACAGACAGACAGCTGGTAGACGTTTTTGACTTAGCCTACGACACTCTCCAGATTAAGATCTACATGTGTACCGAGTTTAGTCGAAATCGGACGAACGGTGTGGATTTGTATAAGGGACAAACATACAGACAGACAGCTGGTAGACGTTTTTGACTTAGCCTACGACACTCCCCAGATTAAGATCTACATGTGTACCGAGTTTAGTCAAAATTGGACGATCGGTGTGGATTTGTATAAGGGACAAACATACAGACAGACAGCTGGTAGATTTTTTTGACCTAGCCTAGGAGATTTCTCGTATCAAGACCTACCATTATTCCAAGTTTGGTCAAAATCGGTCAAACGGTGTAGATTTGTATAAGGAACAAACAAACAGACACGTGATTTTTATATATATAGATTTTCTATGAATGTGTTAAAATGGTGTTAAAATTTATAATATACTAGCTGTTACCCAGCGTGCCATGCTACACCTACTTTCTGTTTATCACTCTCCCCGTATCAAGATCTACTTGATACCCAGTTACGAAAATCGGTCAAACGATTTAAATTTGTTTTAGTTCATAATGATACAGGTAGAGGCCAGCACAACAGCACTTCATCTAACAGCCGACAGAGTCCAGTAGTAGTCGATTCAAGATGACTGTCACAATCTGAATGGTTCAGTGTAGACAATTTTTCTTGAACAAAACTTTTGACCTTTTGACCAAATTTTGAAATTTGACTATTTAGACCTAGCCTAGGAGATTTCTCGTCTCAAGACCTACCTGTGTGCCAAGTCTGGTCAATATCGGTCAAACGGTGTAGTTTGTATAAGGAACAAACAAAGAAATAAATAAGCAGGCAGACACGTGCGATTTTTATATACAGGGTGTTCAAAACTCGATTGACACCCCCCTTTTTTCCCACAATTTTTGGAATTTAAAAGCGAAACTTGGTGAGTCTTAACGTGGGCGAATGTACTTTCATTGGACATAATGCACGACCTCTCAACTTTCTCCAGTTCTTCTCCAGAGACCCTAACTCTGAAATCTCCAATGTAAGGGGTTATTTTTATCACGGATTATTGTAAATTTTATGTCGATTTTATATCTGTCATTTTTTCGCTAAAGCGCACCAATGAGTAACATTGTTTTTCGTCACTTTTCTGCCAATAACGTAGAAAGTATGCCCGTAATGAAAAAAGTAGTTGATATAAACGATGTAGAGGATTAAATTTACTTTCCAAAAAGTCCGACTCGCAGGAACTACATCATCTTAGCGCGGTTCCGTTCTTATCTCTAGACTCATTTAAAATGATTAAAATAGAAGCTGTTATTATTTTGGGTCCACATTTCTAGAAAGCATGAAGATTAGATAGTTAGCCGTCGAGGTGATAAGTAAAGATGGAATGGTTGGGATTCGGCTAAAGAAACCTCAATACGATTTTTGTTAAAAATCTATATTTAGGACCTTTTGGCTACTCATTGGTAGCCTTCGTCAGCAATGAAGGTGCACCAAAGGAGGGCAGAGGAGGACCAAAGTTGACAGTTCCATCTTTACTTTCAAGAAAGGTCTTATTTACGATCTTATCTGGATGGTCCCAGCCCTAGGAAGGACCCCGCTAGATATTTGAAAAGCTATATCTTGGAAATCCATATCTTTAAGATTAAATTGTTTTCTTATTTTTCTTAACCTGATTAATTATCAAATACATTATCCAACTATAAGCAGTTAAAAATAACAAGGAATAAAAACAGACAAAAAAAAAAAACAGTTCGAATAAGCGAAATCAATTACTTTAAAGTTTTAAGCACTTATTTCTCCTATTGACATCGTCTAATCAAAACTTTCATTAGAACCTTTTTTGTAGAGCAAATAGCAAGCTATCTAATGGTATCCTTCCGATTACCAAGATTCTCAACCTTTTTCGAGATATTAAGGAAAGTATGTAAAGTTACCAAAACTTTATATGTCTGTTAATAAAATATTTTATTCTAACCCTTCCTTAACTCCAAACGTAACACAAATTTCAACATATTAGTTTTAATAAAAGTAGAGCATGCACTCAACTGAATCTGCTGTTTCAACTGAATCCCATGATTCTAAGTACCCAAACCAAAAACGGTATTCAAAAACTATTTTTCCAATTTTCTCGAAAACGGTTTAAGCTGTCGCCTTGAAAATGGTTTCATTCGTTTTCCTAGCTCAAGAAGCCTATAAAACGAGTGATTACAAGCTTATGAACTCAAAAACGTAAGCGTTACGATTTATTTTGCGCGAATTTCGCCCCAAACGCCATCTTCCAGTGGACGGATTTTGCTGGTTAACGAACTTGACCTTTCAAATTCAGATTTTTGTACCAAATTTCATCAAAATCGGACCTTTCGTTTTCTATCTAGAGAGCGAACAGACAAATATATATACACACACAAATTTCAACCACCATCATTTTCGGTCTCTAGAGGTTCTGAAACGCAAAATTTTCTAGTCGGCATTTCTGAATTGCGTCATGAGATCAACCTTATAAGCGGGGTTCCTCCCTATGGGGGAGGGAGGAACCGCGCTAAAAGTACCTTTAAATGCCTAAAATCTTAATAGGAATGGAGCAAAACACACTTTTGTTTTTGAAGTTTTCAGAAAAGTTTATTATCAACGTGATCTACGCTTCAGTAAAGCTTAATAAACAGTTCTCAAACTATTTTTGCTCCACCTAGTTTTGGATTTAAGAACGTTTGAAGAAAAAATCAAATTCAATTACTTTATAAAGGCATTAAAATAATAAATTTAATGCAATAGAACTCACCTAATGATTAGAATTTCGTAGTAATTATTTTTGTGTTGGACGAATTTTTTTTTTTTTTTTTTTTTTTTTTTCTTTTTTTTTCCGGCGCCTTGACAACTAGGCCATTAGTGCCGACATCCAGGGTGCAGCAAGGATTTTCCCAATGATCCGTGGGATAAGAAAATTCCTGCCGCCCAACAGTGGGGCGAAACTACTTTTCGTGTTTCAAAAAAGACTACAGCCTCCAAATCTTAACCGATTTCAATGATTTTTTTAAAAAATGAAAGCTAATAAAATTTAGTTTTTTTGTTTCTCCTGTTTTTTATTATATTATATTTATTTATCGCACCGCATCTTTGGCAAAGTGCATTCCTGTTTATTAAATTACGTGTAAATAATTCACAAACTTTTACAATCAAACATAAAATAATATTTTATTTTTCATGTAACTTAATATCAGCACTGATCTCGTTGAAATTAAACATTCAAACCCTGATTAGACTTGAAAAAAAAATCAAAAATTATTATCAGCTCATTCAAAAATCACATTATTTAAATAATTCTCTTTGTTGAATTATGGTAAATTTACGTTTTAAAGACGTATGTCTGATTTTTTCCAAGTCTATTCAGGGTTTGAATGCTTAATTTCAACGACATCAGTACTGATATTAAGTTACATGCCTTTTTGAAACACGAAAAGTAGTTTGGCCCCATTGTGCGGCGGCAGAAATTTTCTTATCCCACGGCTCGTTAAGAAAATTGCTTGCTGCACCTAGATGTCAAGGCGCCGTAAAAAACAAAAAAAAAATTCGTCCAGCACAAAAATAATTACTACGAAATTCTAATCATTAGGTGGGTTCTATTGCTTTAAATTTATTATTTTAATGACTTTATAAAGCAATTGAATTTGATTTTTTCTTCAAACGTTCTTAAATCCAAAACTAGGTGGAGCAAAAATAGTTTGAGAAATGTTTATTAAGTTTTACTGAAGCGTAGATCACGTTGATAATAAACTTTTCTGAGAACTTCAAATGAGAACTACAAAAGTGTGTTTTGCTCTATTCCTATTAAGATTTTAGACATTTAAAGGTACTTTTTAGAAAGTAAATTAAATCCTCTACAACGTTTATATCTACTACTTTTAGCGCGGTTCCTCCCTCCCCCATAGGGAGGAACCCCGCTTATAAGGTTGATACAATGAAACAATCCGGAAGTGCCGACAAGAAAATTTCGCGTTTCAGAACCCCTAGAGACCGAAAATAACGGTGGTTCAAATTTGTATATATATATATATATATATATATATATATATATATATATATATATGTATATATTTATATATATATATATTTGTCTGTTCGCTCTCTAGTTCGAAGACGAATGGTCCGATTTTGATGAAATTTGGTACAAAAATCAGTCGTCCAATATGAAAGGTCAAGTTTGTTAACCAGCAAAATCCGCCCACTGGAAGATGGAAATGGGGCGAAATTCGCGCAGAAAAAATCGTAACACTTACGTTTTTGAGTTCATAAGCTTGTAAGTACTCTTTTTATAGGCTTCTTGGGCTAGGAAAACGAACGAAACCATTTTCAAGGCGATAGCTTTAACCGTTTTCGAGAAACTTGGAAAAATAGTTTTTGAATACCGTTTTTGGTTTGGGTACTTAGAATCATGGGATTCAGTTGAAACATTTTCTGCATGTTCTACATTCATTAAAACTAATATGTTGAAATTTTGGTTACGTTTGGAGTTAAGGAAGGGTTAGAATAAAATATTTTATTAACAGACTTAAAAAGTTTTGGTAACTTTGTATATTTTCCTTAATATCTCGAAAAAGGTTGAGAATCTTGGTAAACGAAAGACTACCATTAGAAAGCTTACTAAATGCTCTACAAAAAAGGTTCTGATGAAAGTTTTGATTAGGCGATGTCAATCGGAGAAATAAGTGCTTAAAACATTAAAGTAATTAATTTTGCTTATTCGAACTGTTCTTTTTGTCTGTTTTTATTCCTTGTTATTTTTTAATTGCTTATAGTTGGATAATGTATTTTGCAATAAAACAGATTAGGCAAAATAAGAAAAACAATTCATTGTTAGAAATATAGCTTGCCAAGAGAAAAAGATTCATTGACGTCTTTTGAATATTTTCAATTGCCTTTATGCTGTTGGTTTTTTTATTTTATTTTTTAATTGATTTTATCTGTAGAATTATTACTATAGTAAAAGAACACAGGAATGTGTGAAAATATTTTCCAATTCATTGAAACGTATGAAATGAAGTATCGGTAGAAGAGGATTCTAGGGTCTTGCGGACCTGACCCCAGGTATAGCCATAAAACCCTTTGAACAAAGGCCGAGGAAAATATTATCTGTTTCTATTCTATGCTTTTCAAATGAGTTTAGGGATATGAACAGGAACCGGGGTCTCCCGTGGTCTAATGGCTAGCGCCTTGGATTCATAAGCGGGAGATGGTGGGTTCCCTCCAACCTCCGGCAGGAATTTTATCATCCCACGGCTCGCTGGTGAAATTCCTCGCTACACCCTGGATGTCGGCGCTAATGACCTAGATGTAGATGTGCCGTAAAAAAAAAAAAAAAAAAAAAAAAAAAAAAAAAAAAGAAAAAACTGGAACCGCGCTAAGATGACGCAGTTCCTGCGAGTCGGACTTTTTTCATTACGGGCATACTTTCTACGTTATTGGCAGAAAAGTGACGAAAAACAAGGGTTTTATCGGTTTTTAGCAATTTGTTACTCATTGAATGAATGAATGAATGAATGAAAAGTTTTATTCTTATTCCGGGACAGAAGTCCCATAGGAATAATTTTGAAATTACAAAATAATTTTGAATTTTACGTATAAACTTAAAAACTTATAAATGCTATCAGAATCAGTATATAGTGTACAGCTTCAATATAGACTAGGGGTTGGGTAAAACTTGGAGGGATAGAAGGTGGTGGAAGAGTCGGGATTTAAAGGTTTCAAGGTTGGTAGAATGGCGGACAGACAGAGGTAAGGAATTCCATAGCGAGGTGGCACGGGTGACGAATGATTTTTCGAATATTGCTGTTCGGTGGGAAGGAATATAAAGATCGGAAGGACGAGATCGGGTGTTACGGGAGTGAACCGAGGATTTAAATTTAAGAAGTTGAAAAATATAAGAAGGTCTACGGGATTGAATTACTTGGTAAAGGACTGAGCCGAGGAAGTACTGACGACGATAAAGAGGGAATAGCCAATTTAGCTCCTGGTAGAAATGTGATATGTGGGAGTCTCTGGGGATCCCGAGGATAAAACGAATGAAACAGTTCATGAGGCGTTTGAGTTTTGCCTCGAGATCGCCAGAAAGTCCACCGTACACCAAACAACCATAGTCAAACTGGGGGAATAATAGGGAAGTTACGAGGAGTTGACGGGTCTTTGTTGGCAGGAGATGGCGGGAGAGGTTGAGCTGTCTCAGGACAAATATGGACCGACGGGAAATTTGGGAAATATGATTTTTCCAGGAAAGGTTCTGATCAAATATGATCCCAAGATTTTTAACTGATTTACAATATTTTATAGGGATGCTGTTAAGGTAAAGGGCAATTGGTGCGCTTTAGCGAAAAAATTACAGATATAAAATCGACATAAAATTCAATTTTCTACAATAATCCGTCATAAAAATAACCCCTTTCCATTGGTGATTCCAGAGTTAGGGTCTCTGGAGAAGAACTGGAGAAAGTTGAGGGGTCGTGCATTAGGTCCAATGAAAGTACATTCGACCACGTTAAGACTCACCAAGTTTCGTTTTTAAATTTAAAAAATTGTGGAAAAAAAGGGGGGTGTCAATCGAGTTTTGAACACCCTGTATATAGATTTTTTTACAGATATATTGAGAAGAATTATCTTGTATGCTAATGATGATATGAATGTTTTGTAAATTATATTTCACCGTTTAAATTATTACGAATTAATCGATAAATTATCTTTGAATAACGCCGTCTTTAATTTCTATAGTAAGATGTCTCATACACAATCCTCAGTGCACCACATATATAAAGGCAATTCTTCTAGTATTTTGTTGTTACTAATATTTCTTCCTCTTCCCCTTCTGAAGAACCCTATCAGAATGCAACTAACGCCTGACAATTGTTACAACAGGTATTAGGTTCTTGCATTCCTAGTTCTGGAGGACCAGTGATGATAGCTACAGAACTGGGCAGTCCATTGAAGTATGTTGCTCTACAAAGGCTCACATTGGATGAAAAACTCAAGGTACCTCATCTACTCTACATGTGTTCATTCTTATCATTTCAATGAAATAATTTTATCTAAGATGTATGGTTCAAAGGACGAATAACTGATCTATTAGCACCGGGCTGCCTACAGGTTGCCACCCTTTTATAAAGCCAAAGGCAGGTAGATGGTCACCCATAAAAGTACTGCGCACGCCCGTCGTTGCTTAAATTCGGAGATCAACGAGAAGCGCTGTATTTAACGTGGCTTTGGGCATTGGCGTTGTTGAAATTTAGCCAGAAATACAGTTTCGTTGAGAATAGTTAAAAATTGTTTTACGAGAGAAAATGTTACTTTTTAACATTTATTTACATCAAAACCAGAGTCTTTCTAGAGAAATAAAGTTTAAAAGAAACCAATAAGATGGCGAGATATTGTAGATAATGAAGAAAAATATATCTTTGATTAACCATATTGAATATTTTCCCGAAATTACACACTAACTACTTTACTTACCTAGATATAAATATATTTATTTTATTTTTTGAAATGAAATATGTAATTATTTCACCCATTTTTTTTTTTTTTATTTTTAATTTTTATAGAGCTCGCAAATGTAGCGACTCGATCTTATCCAGATGTTCGCAGTAGAAACCACTAAACAGCTAAACAAGTTAAAAATGTAAATATTTGCAGCTATTCGATTTTTCCCATTTATTCGTGACTGAATTAATTTAAAATGATGCCGATTTATTTGTTTCAATTGGTTTTGTGATAATGTGGCATTCTGGCGTTTCATTGGTTTTCTGATAACATGGCTACCTAAAGGCACAGGACCCCCCCCTCCCCGGCTAAATGTTCGCATTGCGATGTACCTCTAACCTTTAAACATATTTTAATTAAGTACCCAATATCTTTCGGGGAAAGAAACAAGTTTAAATAAAATCTTCCGCTTACGCTGATTTTAGAAGGCAATAATGTTAATAATGTGGTGGATTTTCTAAAAGATATACATCTCCTGGACAATATTTGAAGCACCTTACTTAACGTTATATTTCTCTTTTTTCTTTTTTTTTACGGTGCTTTGACAACTAGGCCATTAGCGCCAACATCCAGGGTGCTGTGAGAAATTTTCTCAACGAGCCGTTGGATGAGAAACTTCCTGCCTCCAGTGGGGATCGAACCCACCTTCTCCCGCTTATAAATGTAAGGCGCTAGCCACTAGACCACGGTAGACCCCTTTAACGTTATCATAATAATATTTCTATTTACAAGTTATAATTATCATCATCCCTGAGCAAATGTATAACATTAAAATTCTTACCACAAAAAATAAATCGCATAATCACCAATAAGTAATAGGCAACCATTACCCTAAGTGATTGAATTTGCCGGTAAAAAAAAAAAAAAAAAAAAAAAAAAAAAAAAAAAAAAAAAAAAATCTGGTGTAAGGTCCCGTTTTCCCTTTGTCTTTGTTAAGTGAATAAGGATGAGAGAAAAGGTTGGCTGTCCATTTCTAGAGATGTGAGAACGACGAATCCGCAAACGTCTGGGTTGTTGGAACTGCACGTGGCTGATTCGTAAGATTCCCGGAAGAATTAAGACCTGACAAGAGTTTCTCACCCAGCCACCTGCTAAAGCAGGAGTGGGGCAAAAGGGTATGAAGAGCTGGCTTACCTCCGACGGGTCAGAGTCCACTCCCGTTCCTGAGGTCTTGGCCGAGATGGCGATGATAGGTAGGTCAGTTCCAAAATATGCTCTTATCTCCCCAAATGACATTTGACAACTCTTATCTAGCTGTTTCTCTCTCACTCAACCTTTTCTCTCGTCTTAGCGATGATTTATGACATTTATGTATGTATTAGTAACCTCAGTGTAAATTATAGTTTTGAAAGGAATTTCCGCTTCTCTAAAATATTTCCCCATTATATATTCCTTTAAATCCCCTCCTTGCTAATCGGTCCCTTACGCTGGCTTTGAATAATAATACCATTTTAATTTTTTCCCTAGATTTTAGTTAGCGTTGGATCACTCCTGCACTTGCTGGCACACTCACCCCTCGGATCGCTGGCACTGACAGATCTCAAGAGGCAGCGATTCGTTATTGTCGATGGAGAAGTGAAGCTTTCAGATTTTGACGGGATCAAAACCAACGAGCCGGCCTGCAAACATCACTCAGGTTGCCGATTGTTCGCGGGAAAAGGTAGAAGTTGCAATATCCACCTCCTCCTAACTGAAAATATTTTTCTCAATTTTTCTTTGTTAGGTTGTTTATTATATTTGAAAATATTGGCAACGTACTATCAATAAAAATTCTTTTTTAAATTTTTTTAACTATTTTTGTATATGAAAGTTTTTTTTTTTTCTTAAAGCGTACCAAACCTTTAGGTTATTAACGTCACAGATTGATAACGTTGGGAATTTAATGTTATAAATTTATGCTTGTAATAATTGTTATTAAGCCTTTTTGTGATAAATTATTGTCTTCAAAATGTTACATTATTGAATATTGGAATTTTTAAACTTATATTACTTAATTTATATATTAGTTGGTAGTTAATTTAACTACCTTGAGGAATGATTTCTTTGTAGCACATAGACAGGTTTTGGTTTATTTACACCCCTTGTTGGGCTATGTGCCACAACAATCCTAGTTCATTTAGGAGTTGTGTGTATTCTAAAAAATTAAATAAATTTGTGATCTCAGTCGGGCTGTCTCCCATATCTTCACTCAAATTACCGGCGAGGTGAAATAGAGACCTCTCATTCTCGTAGACACAGATGGGTTTGTGTAGATGGACAGGGTGGACACGAAGATGGGTTTGTGTAGCTTTCAGCACATTCTAGGTAGAAGTTGCACTCGAGAAAGAATTTTTCGAAGCGTCTTTAAATCTTCACTTAGCGTATATACATATATATATATATATATATATATATATATATATATATATATATCCCGAGTGCGCACTAAAGATTTTTATCATCTAGTGGTGTCGTTTGAGGGTTGGATTTGGGGTCCCAGATCGTCCCTAGGCTCACCAGACTTCAATTAACTAATGGGTACCTGCAAAGGGAAACTTCAGGCGGCCGGAGCATAATATTGACCACAATATCTCCCTAGTGTGCCGTATGGTCAAGAATCAGATACCTCTACAGTATCTGCCCCCTGGGCCCGTTTGGCCTGTTGAGGGGCCGATTTTATATATACATATATATACATTTATGTTAAGAAGTTAGACGCTACAATTTTTACCAAGAAACTTGATATTTAGCTTGCCCATAACAAAAATCGGGAGAGGAGGTGGGAGATGCTAAATTAGTACATTGGTAGGACTCCACTAATGACCTGGAGGTTCAAGACTTGGACGAGCACTAAATATTATTTATCATTTTGTGTCGTCGTTCCAGGTTTGGATTCGAGAACGTCCCTTTGTCCACCAAGACTTTAATTAATGATGGGTACTTGGAAGGGGAAGTCCATCGGCCAGGAGGTACTGACCAAACTATCTCCAAAAGAAAAGTGGTGTGTGGTCAAGAATCAGAGCCTCTACAGAACCTGGCCTATATTGGGCACAATGCAATATGACCATCAAAGAAAAAAGATACTTTATTACAATGAACTAATTCGGTCAGTTAGGAATGGGGATTTGCTCGGGAACCAACTTATAAATTTGCTTATGTCGCCCATTATTTTCCTTTTCGGAGCCAAAATCGGATGGTATCATGTCCAAACAACGATAAGAAAGTGTTGTAAATTTCTTTAGTATTTAAATGTGTCCTTTTAATATTGACCAAGAACTTTAGGAGGGGTTACCTACAGGTTACCACCCTCTTCTAGCCACGATAGGGCTGATGCCTTTTCTGTTTTCGAAAGGAAAGCCATCACCCCTAGTGTGAATCGAATCCACGATCTTAGGCACGGAGGGGATACTTCTTAGCACTCGCGGCCACCAGGGACTCCCATATTATGTAAAAAATAAATTACAAAATTGATCTTGTGTGTACGTGTAAGTGTGTGTGCGCGTTTAAATATAAAGATATATACACATATACATGTACTCGTACATATTTTGGAATATGTATATATATATATATATATATATATATATATATATATATATATATATTTGCAATTTGGTGGTTTTAAACACCAACCACCCACTCTCCAACTCTAAACTATTTTTACTTATTTTAGGTATGACTCTATGTATGTCCGGCCGCTGTAAAGGCCATAATGAACTGAACAATATCCTTCTTGCTGGTGAAGATCTGGTAACCCCCCTCCTTATTGGTGGAACATGGCCCAAAGAGCTCCAACCATTGGTTTGTATAAATATAAATTACATTATGATGAAATTTCCTGAAAAAAAAAATAAAAATATTCCATTAGTAGTCAACAAACACGCATATCGCACTAGTATTTCTAAAGCGACACAATTCAGAATTGGGTGTTTTTCAGATATGACTATGAAAGACATGGTAATTAATCCCTTTATCGACCATCGAAACTATATGTACCTAGCTTCAGAGCTTATACACCATAGGGCACTTGTGTCACTCTCCTTGTCTTACTCCTACATAGGCAAGAGAGACACATTTTCAGTTGGGTTTTATTTTGAGTTGTCTCACTTTAGAAATACTAGTGAGATATATTACCTTGTGTTCACGTAGCCAGGTGCAATGATAATTTATTTCAAGATCAAAAAAATGACGTTAATGATAATAACATTCTCTCTCTCCCTCTCTCTCTCTGTCTCTCTCTCTCTCTCTCTCTCTCTCTCTATATATATATATATATATATATATACTGACTGTGATATATATATATATATATATATATATATATAATATATATAATACATATATATAATATATATATATATATATATATATAATATATATTCCCCACCACCCACAGTGAATATGTTATTTATGATATTAAAGACTAACAAATATTAAAACTACATACATTCATATTTGTCTTACTAACTGACAAATGACATAACACAATCCCATATTTTATCACAATATTTGGCAATATTAAAGTAACTAAGTTCAAATCGTAAAGTTACTATGTATGTCAGTTTATATTGCAAAACACAAATTGATTATAAATCTATATATATAAAAATCACGTGTCTGTCTGTTTTTCTGTTTATTTGTTTGTTCCTTATACCAATATACACCGGTATAGTTTGACCGATTTTGACCAAACTTGACACAAAGTTTTTTTTTTTTTTAGTATTTATTTATTTGAAATCTGTACAGTCAAGTATGTTGATCCAGATATTATGTACAAGTTGATAAAACTGACAAAAGTAAAAAAAAAAATACAAAATTTGGAAGAAGCCAACCATTGTTGGCACTTCCAGAGGTGTCTCAGTAAATATTTTATTGATCATAAAAAGATCAGGCAAGTAAATTGTCTCGAGGCCACTGTCTCTTGAGCCGCCTGGGAGGATTGTCTGGATAAGATTGGGGTGATAAGGATTGACCTTCAGGATTAGGATGTTGAGGCAATTTGGAGTGGAACGTTTGGAAACGGGTTTTTGCGAGGTCAAGGACAAATGGGATGTTGAGGTCATTGTGTAGGGTTTTGTTGGATACATAAAAGGGGGCATTTACAATTTTACGGAGGACTTTTGACTGGAATGCCTGTATTCTGTTGATGTTGGATGGTTTTGCAGATCCCCAGAGTTCAAGTCCGTATGTCCATATTGGCCGAATGATTGTTTTGTATATCGTTAGTTTGTTCTGTATTGATAATTTAGATGAGGGTCCAAGGAGTCGTCTAAGTAGTCCGTATCGTTTGTTCAGTTCTTGTCTTTTCAGTCTCGTGTGAGGGCACACACGTAGGTCTTGATACGAGAAATCTCCTAAGCTAGGTCAACAAAATCTAGCAGCTGTCAGACTGTATGTTTGTCCCTTATACAAATCCAACCCGTTCGTCCGATTTTGACTAAACTCGGCACACATGTAGATCTTAATCTGGGAAGTGTCGTAGGCTAAGTCAAAAACATCTACCAGCTGTCTGTCTGTATATTTGTCCCTTATACATATCCACACCGTTCGTCCGATTTTGACTAAACTCGGTACACATGTAGATCCTAATCTGGAGAGTGCCGTAGGCTAGGGCAAAAACCTCTACCAGCTGTCTGTCTGTATGTTTGTTCCCTATAAAAATCGACACCGTTCGACCGATTTTGACCTAAGTTGGAACACATGTAGGTCTTGATACGGCGACTGCCATAGGCTAGGTCAAAACGGCTAGCATCTGTCTGTAAGAATGTTTGTTCTTTTAAAACCCTCACCGTTTGACAGATTTTGATCAAACTGGGCATACAGGTTGGTCTTGATCAGGGGATTCTCATAGGCCAGGTCAAAAACGTCTACCAGCTGCTGTATGTATGTTTTTTTTAAATAAAAATCCACACCGTTAGACCGATTTTTACCAAACTTGGCATACATGTATGTCCTGATACGGGGGGTGTTATAGGTTAGGTCAAAGTCATCTAGGACTCACAGTTGAGAGGTCACGGGTTCGAAACAGTTACAGATTCGTGTTATTAGATTTAATAATACTTATTTGGTTTCTAATTTATTAACGCTTTTCTATATGCAGAAAGTAGTTCTATATGAGCATTATTCAAATAGTTTTAACATTCTTGTCCCTTGGCGATATAATTGTGGAGGCCAGCTTTTTTAAATTTTTTTATTCTTGGAATGACTAATGGAATAAAGAGGAAATTAATGCTACCAAAATTATATTTTGAATTTCAAAATTTAATGTCAAAATTATTAATTTTATAGGCAAAATCATTACCGTCCGCTGTCCCTGAACACATTTATTACACTTTACTATTTTTTCTCATGTGATGTTTCATTTTAAAATAATAATATTTAAGGTGAATTCATATAAATTTAAATAAATTAAAAAAAAAATCTAACTTCGTAATAGTGCCTTTAAAGTTGTCCCTCAGTTTTGACATCATTACCGTCCGCCTTTTTGAATTAACGAGAAAACCTATCAGGCTGGAGCAAGTTGTTTCCATATAGATGTTGGAGCAGCTCTCTCAAACTGATTTTTGTTGTCCAGAAGGTACGGAAGAGAAATTTCGTACGTATCAGTTTTTTTCGATGTGTTTTATCTGGTAAATCACAATTGGAGTATTTTGCTGGTCATTACCGTCTCCCATTTTATTATTTAAAACACCCATGAATTTTTTTTTTTCGTCTAACAATTAAATAGTGCTTCATAAACTACGTATTTTACAAATTTTTTATTAATATAATTGGAGACCCGGTGGCCGTGAGAGTTAAGGCGTGAGCACTTAACACTCCGTGCCAAAGGTCGTGGGTTCGATTCCCACTAGGGGTGGAGGCTTTTATTTAGAAAAAAGAAAAGGCGTCACTCCTATCCTGGCTAGAAAAGGGTGGTAACCTATAGATAACCCGTCCTAAAATTCCTACTTAATAATAAATGGACGTTAAAATTTAAATAAATATTAATATAATTATTCTAGAAAAAACATTAAAACTATTTTTGTAACGAATATTATTACCGTCCAAATCATTACCGTCCTACTCTACATTGGATGGTTATCAGGGTTGGCATAATTTTATTTAGAAATAAAAATAAGAATTTATTTGTACCTCATTTATTTGTAAATACAAATATGAATAATTTCTTATTCATAAGTTTGAATACGAATTTATTTGTATTCACGTATGTCATATACCTAAATATATATAAATACAAATAAAACTGTATTCAAAAATTTTCCTGTAAATAAAATTTCATTTACAGGAAAAGTTCTAAATATACACAAACATTTTGATTATTCACAAATTTTGTGAGTATTCACAAAAAATCGAGTGATTACAGAAACATTCACATTTAAATATAAGTAATTCAAATAAATTCACATTAAAATTTGTGAATAAAAATTTATTCACAAAATAAATTATGTATTTTTGCGTATAAACAAAAAGGTGATATTCGGAAGATTATTGAAGGCAGTATTGTGCTGGATATTGAAGCTAGTATTAGGAAGGATATCGAAGATGGTATTTGGAAGGGTATAGTAGAAGGTATTAGGAAGGGTATAAACGGTGGTATCAGGAAGTTTATAGACGTTTGTAAAAGGAAGGGGTTTAGAAGGTGGTATTAGGAAGGGTGTTGAAGGTGTTATTAGGAAGGATATTGAAGGTGGTATTAGGAAAGTTATTTAAGGTGGTAGTAGGAAGGACATTGAAGAGGGTATTAGGAAGAGTATAGAAGGTGGTAAAAGGAAGGGTATAGAAGGTGGTATTAGGGAGGATATTGAAGATGGTATTATGTCACTTTGAAATGCTTCCAGAAAGGCCTGCACCTGATGTTGCTCCAGAAGGGACTGGGTATAATGACGTCATGAATTGACGATATTTGGAATTGCGTGCATAATTTTTAAATATTCAGAAAAAAAACTAGATATAAATATCCAATATTCAACATGTGACTCCAAAAAAACAAAAAAAAAAAAAAAAAAAAAAAGTTGTGGGTGCATGACCAACTGTCGTCAAAAATTAACGATCACATGTATGTTCAATTGGTACAAAAAAAGTTGATTAATTTTCAAGTTGATTTCTGTAAAAGTTGAGAGCCAAAAAGTAAAATCTATCTGAATAATGCTCATATATATATATATAATAAATATAATAAAAATAAAATAATACAGAATTCTGATCTCATATACTTCACCCAATAGACCATAGCTGATATACTCCATGGAGGCATTAAAATAATGCAGTTAACTCACCGATACACATGCACACACCACACTAAAAGAAAACAATAAATGAATAAATTATTAAATAAATAAAAAACGCAGGCAATTCAAGTTTGGCAATTTTTTGAGTGTATATATATATATATATATATATATATGCGTGAATGTTACATAATTATGATTTCCTCATATATATATATATATATATATATATATATATATATATATATATTCTGATAACTCAGAAACTAAAATTGATATAAAATTTCACTTGTGATGCATACAATGTTCTCGAATCATGAATCTGTATTGTAAATAGAATGTTTTTTATCAGACTCACAAATTATTTAAAGAATTTTATTAATGATATGCAGTGTGTTATAGAATAATATTTTATTAATATAGAAAATTCGTTAAAACATGTAACCAATGTTGCCTCCTTTTTAATGAGTAATTTATTTTATTAATATTACAGATTATACAAACCATTTCTCAATATCTAGGTTATTAATTTTTTTTTTTAACTTTACTCAAATTATCTACCAATATAATCTCATTTTTTTTTTATTAATATCACATACTGTGTTAACAATTTAATCTATGTTTTAATCTATGTTAACTTCTTTTGTTATTAAAATAATAAATAAATAAAAACGCAGGTAATCATAAACGGCCTGTCTAACTTATTTTTTGACTTAAACGATACTATCATACAGTAATTTAATTTGGGGTTCCTCAAGAGTAGGCATCAAAGAATACATGTAGGTAATTTAAATAATGGAAATCCGAGATAATCTGCGTTTTCATGAGGCAAAAATTGAATTTAAGTAAATCAAGTTTTATCCCCTACATAGGTATATATATATATATATATATATATATATATATATATATATATATATATATATACATTTCCCTGATACACTCATGTCCAAAATCGATTTATCAGTGATCGTACACCGTCCCTCACCCCGTTCACGTAGACCGTATGGGAGGGATGGTTACGACAGGGGTCCACTTCCCTATTACAATAGCAGCTGATGACAATGGAGTTTCACAATCATATCCCTGCTCTAAGTGGAAACTGAAACTTGCTAATTGGCAGCTTTAACAGTGTCCGGCAGATCTCACAAAGCCTAATTACCAGTTATTAAAGCAATCAATAGGTATCCAAAACCAAACTAAGACTAAACAGCAGTTAAGAATAAGAAAAAATATCTTCACAGATTTAAATAAAGGCCAATATCAGGTTCATTGTGCACATTAATAAAGAAAACAAAAAGAAAAAGACGATTGTTTAGGATTAAATGCAATTAATGTACAGAAAGAACGCGGAAACATCGACAAATTACTGAGCTCTGCGGAGAACATGTTTAAGAAAAGTCCGATTCGCAGGAACTGCATCATCATAGCGCGGTTCCGTTCTTATCCCTAGTTTCATTTGGAAAGATTAAAATAGAAACAGTTATTATTTGGTCCCGCTCAGAGGCAGTTGGAAAGCCTTCGGATCTCTCTCTTTGAACGCTATATTTCTAATAATAAATTGATCTTCTTATTTTACTTTATCTGTTTATTGTCAAATACATTATCCAACTATAAGCAATTAAAAAAAGTCCGACTCGCAGGAACTGCGTCATCTTAGCGCGGTTACATCTCGAAGAAATTGAATAGATTAGCATCACAAATCACAGGAAACTGACAGTAGTCAACTTACACAGAAGCGGATAATTCTTAATATGTATAAATCAATACAATTATGTACTGAAAACGTACTTACTCTTTGGATACTGCTGAGAAGGCTCTATTCTAAACAACCAAAAATTCCTTGTCATTTTAAGTCTTGTTTTACTAGAAAATTCGTTTTACTGTTATAATCAAGTGTAAATATGTGCTTCATGGCGAATTAAATTCCATTCTGTCGTGGGTTAAATCTTTCTATAAAATAAGAAATAACGGTAACTTCAGTTTGAAGCTATGAGGAAGGTTATATAGATGGAGAATTCCAAACAACCTACGTCATCATGAATAGCCACTGCCATCTTGATTACCACAGCCACTCCAAACTTATTATGAACAACTTAGACCGTTTCTTAGCTTATTTTACTACAATACTAATTTTACTGATAAATGCAATTAAAAAGTAGAAACAACCAATTAAAAAGTGAGATAAAGAAAGAGAAAACCCATTTTAAAACAACAAAACAAACACTTTTTAAATTGTACGATTACGATTTCCCAACCGTTATCGAGATATTTAAGAAAAATGTCTGGAGAACCGAAAACTTTTCATGTCTATTAATAAAATAATTTTTTTCGCATACTTCCTTAACTCCAAATATAACCAAAATTTAAACATCTTAGTTGGCCCTAATTTACAAGATGTAGAAAATATTTCAATTGAATCCCGCGATTCTAAGTACTCACAAAAAAATAATGACTTACAAAAACATTGATTCCACTTACCTCAGAAACGGTTAAAGCTATCGCCTTGAAAATGGTTTCATTCGTTTTCCTAGCCCAAGAAACCTATAAAACAAGTACCTGCAAGCATATGAACTCAAAAACGTAAGCGTTACGATTTTTTTTGCGCGAATTTCGCTCCAAACACTATCTTCTAGTGGGCGGATTCTGCTGGTTAACGAACTTGACCTTTGAAATTAGACGAAAGATTTTTGTACCAAACTTCATTAGAAGTGGACCATTATTGAGGCCGGAAAAGCGCGAACAGACAAATATATATATTTTTAGATGGAACGATATAGATTTTAGATATTTTTCTCCAGCAGTGGTACTCCTCCTCACTTCTTCCAGGAAGAATAGCACATCAATAAAATATTTAATAATATTTATTATAATAAGAAATTCAAATATATATTAAAAAATATTAGTAATAAAAAATATAATAATAATTTTAATGGGTTTAAGTTTTCAAAAAAAAAAAAAAAATTGTTTTAGGCTATTAATTTTGTCCTAGATTCATTATTCTGAAACCTCGGCATGGATCAAATATGCACAACTATGATTAAACATTTATCTAAACAAAGTACAATGATAACATTGAATACAGGATGTATTCAAAATGTAAATTTCCGAACTGCTAGAGGCTTGCCATTATTGGTCCAATTTGGAAAAATAATAAACTGGCAAAGTTAGCAGTTATCGTCCTGTATCTCTTAATTCTTTACTCTGCAATAAACTATTGGAAAAACTGGGTTTTAAGAAGACTTCAATAAAACACATAGCTTACTAAATCCTTTGCAGAGCGGATTTGAAATAAAGAAAATAAGCTAATAAAGATTAAATTCACTACCTTGTCATGGAACACCTAATCTCAAGACACTAGGTTAGTTCTGTCAAGAATAATAAGAATTGGACAAATTAACCTCACCCATGCTTACTTTTTTAAAAGTAGAATTTCGACAGGTCGAAATTTCATGCATTCAGGAATGCATAGTTTGTGGATCTTTCTATTATACACATTTTCACAGAATGTGAAAAGGGTTCTCAAACAGACACAGACATTCATTGTTCTCTGTGTGATATACTTGGAGACGAACATGAGAGAGCGTTGCGATTCCTGAGAGGCACAGATCTCTTTTATAATGTATAAGTCTGTATATATACATATATATATATATATATATATATATATATATATATATGTGTGTATATAGATATGTATATATATATATATATATATATATATATGTATATATATATATATATATGTATGTAGATATATATGCGTGTATTGCTATTATTAAATATATGATATTGGATTTTTTCCATTTCCATTCCAGAAATATTATTTATTTTTTTCCCGTGACTAATTCATCTACTGCATTCATCAAATTTAAATAGGCAACAGTGATCTACGTGATCGAACAGCCTTAAACATAATTACATAATATTAATTTTAAATTTTCCATTGCATGTCTTGACAAAAAGTAAAAATAAAATACAAAACCATGTTGCAGATTGAAGGTATAATTGCTGCATACAAAGGAGAAACGAATTGGAACACAACAAAGATTTTAGAAGAAACACACAATTTGAAGAGATTGGCTGGATAGCTGATAGATCACTTCACCATCCAAGTTCATACTATTTGAACAAATAAGTGCTCTAACGTGCTCAATTTGAAATTTTATTTTAATAAATAACTATTATACACAGGGCCCCCCAAAAAGGGCCAAACTTCGGGAATCACAGAAAGATGAAAAAAATAAATAAATAAAAAAGTCCTTTCGGATATATTTCGCTTTTGCTTCGTTTCCAAGATTAACGTAAACGAACTAAAAATGTCCGACTTGCAAGAACTGCGTCATCTTAGCGCACTTACGTCCATCTCGAAGAAGTGGAATAGATTAGCATCACAAATCACAGGAAACTGACAATAGCCAACTTACACAAAAGCGGATAATTATTAATCTGTGTAAGTCAATACAATTATGTACTGAAAACGTACTTACTCTTCGACTACTGCTGAGAAGGCTCTAATCTAAACAACCAAACATTCGTGGTCATTTTAAGTATCTTGTTTTACTAGCAAATTCGTTTTACAGTTATAATCAACTGTAAATATGTGCTTCATGGCGAATAAAATTCTATTCTGTCGTGGGTTAAATCTTTCTATAAAATAAGAAATAACGATAACTTCAGTTGGAGGCTATGAGGAAGGTTGTATAGATAGGAGAATTCAAAACAAACTATTGTATGGCCTATATAAAAATCATTAATCGTATATATCTTATCCCCCACCCACCACAAAAAAATCTTCATGGTCGAAAAAATAAACTGTCGCCATGTAAAGATGCACATTCAACAAAAATAACAAAACAAAACCTTACAATTCTTAAAATGTTTGAAGTTTAACACTGTTCTGCTTACATAATTGTAAAATAACAAATTCTACTTCTATTAATTCCTGATAATCTATTTAAATACTGTTCAAGGGTTTGGCTCCTTGTATACCAATTCTTCAATGTGTCCTCATGCTAAGAAATCCAAAGGCACCAGGTCTGAAGATCGAGCCAGCCAAAATAATGGCCCACCACGTCCTGTCCTAAGGCAATGGGGCGAACAACCGTCGACTTCGAACAAGCTTCCCAATATCTGAGCAAAAAATGACATATCCCAAGAGCATCGACATTTCATTATCGTGGATTGCGTGGAATGATTCTGCGTTAAGTTGAGGGGTCAAGAAATGGGGACCTAATATTTCAAAATGCCGTACCACGTCAGAGGCAAACTCACTCCAATATTTTTAGGGATGGAGGGGGGATTAAAAGAGGCCGGGGTGGAGGGGGGAGGTGAGTGGAGGGGTTGGAAGATAAGCATACTTTTAACAATTTTATATAGGCCTTATCAAGTGCTGCCTTTTCATATTTTTATATTAGTTTCCTGCGTTTTTCTTGGAAACGAAGATATATATATATGCTACAGGAATTTCTTCTTTCTTTTTTTATCCTGCATCGATTCCCGAAGTCTGGCCATTTTTTGGCGTATATTACATATATATATATATATATATATATATATATATATATATATATATACGCGTGAATGTTAGAATGTACATATGTAAACCATCTATCTATTTAATTATGATTCCCTCATATATATATATATATATATATATATATATATATATTCTGATAACTTAGAAACTGAAATTGTTATAACAATTTCACTAGTGATGAAACCAATGTTCTTAAATGATGTTATCTGTATTGTAAATATAATAGTTTTTCTTATCAGACTCACAAATTATTTAAAGAATTTTATTAATGTTATGCACTGTGTTATAGAATGATATTTTATAAATGTAGCAAATTCTTTTAAAAAAAATGTAATCCTTTGCCTCCTTTCTATAAAGTGATTTATTTTATTGATATTACAGATTATAGAAACCATTTCTCAATATCTAGGTTATTAAATGTTTTTATGTTGTTGTTTTTTTGTTTTATTTAAATTTTATTTTTTTCAAAATTTTTGGTCAAAATCGTCTATCAGCTGCCTGTCTGTTTGATCTTTAAATAAATTCAACCCGTTTGACCGATTTTGACCAAACTTAGCACACGTATAGTTACAGATTTGCGTTATTAGTTTTTAATATTACTTATTTGGTTTCTAATTTATTTTTGCTTCTCTAGATGCAGAAAGTAGGTGTGGCATGGCACGCCGGGTAACAACTAGAAATGAAAAAAAAATCAATTCACGCCTCAATCAAATAATAGTTGCAACAAAACTGTTGATAGTCAAGGTAACAAAAAATATAGAATACCAGTCAATTATAAAATTTGTTTCTTTATATATTAAAAATGAAACGACGTTCAATGGTGCTAATGACCTAGATAGTCGAAGCACCTTAATAACAAAAAAGAAAAAAAAAAAAAAAAAAAAAAAAAAAAAAAGAAACAAGTTTAATTTACTTCCCAAAAAATATTTTTATGAACATATTAATTTTCTTTTAAAGTAAAATCATTTTTCTTGTATAGGGTTGTCACTCATGAGCTGCTTACACAAAGCACATTCATCAGAAAAACAACTACAGCAATCCTTATCTTTGTCGAATTAGATATTGGTCCTTCATTGTGGAGATCCAGAAGATCATCTATCGAACAAATAAACTATATCGGTACGATTTGTTTAGGTCCAATGTTTATAGAAATAAAAAGTGAAACAAATAAATATAAAATAATCCAAGACGTACAATAGGGAACTTAATACAAAAAATTGTAATAAAAGACAAATTAAAAATGTTTCTATAAAGTTCTCCAGTTAATAAGAAAAGAGTGAAAATGGACTACTTCTGATTAAGCATCTGTTGCTTTAGACTGCTATAAATATTAAAAAAAAAACCAAAAACCTACTTACAGGAACTGCGTCATCTTAGAACATTTCCGTTCGCATTCATTGTTTATATTTAGTGTTAAGGTGTAGGCGGATTTGGGCTGTTTACGAACTTGACGTAGAGTTAGATTGGTTTGAGACAACGTATTTTGAACCAAATTCAGTCAACATCAGACCATTGAGCCAGCAAGAGTACGACGATATATATATATATATATATATATATATATATATATATATATATATATATATACTATCTGTTACCCGCTGTGCCATGATACACCTTCTTTCTGCTCCTAGAAAAGATAAAATAAATTAGAAACCAAATAAGTAATATTAAAATCTAATAACACTAACTGTACTACTGTAAGTACTAGACGATTTCAGCCTAGCCTATAACACCCCCCCCCTCCAGATCAAGACATTCAAGTATGCCAAGTTTGGTCAAAATCGGTTGAACGGTGTAGATTTGTATAAGGAACAAACATACGGACAGACAGCTGGTAGACATTTTCGACCTAGCCTACGAGACTTCCCGGATCAAGACCTACCTTTGTGCCAAGTTTGGTCAAAATGGATCAAACGGTGTGGATTTGTATAAGGAACAAACATATAAACAGACAGTCACGTGATTTTTGTATATATAGATATGTTTGTATATACATATACAGGGTGTCCCAGCATATGTGTCCACCCCCTTTTTCTCCTAGAGTTGTTGGGATTTCGAAATGAAACTTGGTAGGCCATAGTTATGTTGCATGAGGTTTCTTTTGAAGGTCTAGTTGACTTGGTAACATTCTCCAGTTTTTCTCCAGCGCATCTAACTCGTGAGTTTCCAATGGCAACAGGCATATTTTATGACGAATTCTCATAGAAAATTGAATTTTAAGACTAATTTATTCCGAGACATCTTTTGATCCGACGCACCGTTTGCGCGTAAAACGCAAAAAAACTGAAAAATATCGCCCTTTTGTAGACAAATTCCTATTTATCACTGAAACCAAGCCTTGTACGTAAAAACACCTCTATACAAACGTTGTAGCCTATTAATTTTCCTTTCAGATGATACCAAGATCAAAGTTGTAGATTGAATGTTTAACGGGGTATTATGAATGAAAACATATGTTGGGTCGATTGATGAGATGGGTGGAAAAACATGGATATTAATTGCTTAAAATAATTTAACCTACTCCGACTAAGGTGGTAAGTGAAAGTTGTGTGTTGCATGTACCAGATTTTTTACTTATTCATTTTGCCATATTTCTTCGGTAGAGTATGAAAACCAGATTTTTCATTAATTTTCAAAGAAGACCACTGCAAATCAAGGAAATTCGAGTTAAACACTTATTCATTGGGATGATTTTTATGTATTAATTCTTGAGTAATAATGATAAGAAAGAAAAGGATGAAAGCATATGTGAGGATTTACTTCTGCTCCTAATCCTCATTGTTAATGTACTTAGTTGAAAGAGGCTGTTTACTGTTAATGGTATTAAGATCATTTGGTATAATGTGGCAACCTACCAAGTTTCATTTCAAAATTCCAACAACTCTAGGAGAAAAAGGGGGTGGACACATGCTGGGACACCCTGTGTATATATATATATATATATATATATATATTATATATATATATATTTATATATATATATATATATATATATATATATATATATTATATATATATATATATATATATATATATATATATATATATATATATATACCACCTTTATTTTTGAAATATGAAATTTTCAACACGACATTACGAGGATGATATTCGGTGCCTAGTATATAAGGTGTATGAAATTATAAAGAACTTCATCAAAAAATTATAACCACGGAATGTACTAATACATCAATTCAACCTTGAGAATAGTAAGCTTTGAAAATTTGGTTTAACATTATTCTTAAAAAATTAGATCAATTCGTAAGATTTATTTTTAATTTTCTTTTTTACAGGTATCACTCATGAAATAGTTTTGAAAAGGAAAATTCAATTTTATTTTTATTTCTTTGTTTTGTTTTAAAATATTGGCGATTTGCCTGAAATTATAAAAGAAAAGATTTGGTTGTAATTTCTGTACAAAAAAACCTTATATTTAGTAATATAGATTGTAGGAAAATCAAAATATTAAGAAATTAAAAAAAAAAAAATCAGTCCCGTAATAGGCCACAAGGGCCCAGAGGGGCAGATACTGTAGACGTATCTGATTCTTGACCATACGGCACAGTAGGGAGATAGTGTGGTCAATACTATGCTCCGGCCGCCTGATTTTCCCCTTGGCTGCTTCGACTGCTAGAGTCATTAGCACCCAAGGTAACCATTATTAATTAAAGGCTGGGTAAGCCTAGGGATGATCTGGGACCCCAAATCCAACTCTCGAGCGGCAGCACTAGAAGAAAAAATCTTTAGTGCGCGCTCGGGTTTTGAACCTGGTCCTCCAGTTCATTAGTCGAGTGCTCTACCAATGAGCTAACCTCGCCCCCTATATTAAGAAATTATGAACCGAAAAATAATGATAATGGTAAAAATAAAAATAATAAAAATCATGGTTTTCAAGATAATATTAAGTAAATTTAGATATAAAACTTTTAAAACAGGGCCCAAAAAATGTTTTGAGCGTAACAATATTAAAAATAAAACAGAATCAATAATACTTTTTTTTTTTTTTTTTTTTTTTTTTTTTCTTCTTAAGCATAGGTGGTTTGAAAAACCGACAAAGTGTCCCGCGCTTTTCGGGGTCCACTAGTGACATAAAATTTATCTATTCCTATTAGTAAAGAAAAAGAAAAATTCCTCTATTGTCACATAGAAATAATTTCCGAGAGTTAATTTTGAACTAGAAAAAGCAGCCACGTTGCACAGGGCCCTTCATCAGCAGGATGGTATCTGATTCAGAATTAAATTGCTTGTTTGTTGGAAATTGGAAGTTATTGTTTACAAAAACTGAAATTTATTGTCTCAAAACTGAAATATTAGAACTCAAAATTCACCTGATTTAATTTATTTTCTCAGTTAAATAATTTTTAGTTTTGGCATCGTTAAATGCAACGCCTACATCAGCTCAAAAGATCAAAAGAGTAGATTTTATTCTCCGTAGATGTGGACGAATTACCAATTACCGAATTAGAAAAATTTTTAATTAGTCAGTTCATTATATAAAATTAATATTTTCTTCGAATTTTGTCAACGTAATATTAAGTGAATTGTATCAGAGAGTACTTGAGAAATATAGAAAAGATCCTGAAATACGTTTGCTGTCTAAAACCCGTCGTTTGATCATGACGAATTTTCGAGAATAAAGACTTTTTCTTGTTTAGATTTCACTAGGCATTAATATAATGCACGTTGGTTAACTATTTCGAGAATGGAATATTTTTGAACAGTTTTGCGTTAAATAATATAGTGATTTAAACTGTCAAATGATTAAATATCAAGCGAACGATTGAATCGAGTCATTAAAATAGTAATTATTTTTATTTTTGTATTATTATATAAATGACTATAGTATATAAAAGTAGTGTACTGTATGATTTTGAATTTATTAAATTTCAATATTTCACCCTGTATTGAGCTATAGTGTTTCTTTGGAGACATTTTTAGTGGGGTTCCATATTTTGTTTGTAATTTCTTAAACGAATTGAGCTTAAATATAATAAGCTGTTTGTTACTGTAATGCGTGGACGCAAATTGGAACAAAAATACTTTCCTCGTTAATTAAGATAGACTAAAAATTAATAATTTAATTTTCAACATACAATTATTAATTAAATTATTAATTAAAAAATTGAAATTAATTTAAACAGTAAATCATACGATTCTCTCAAATGATCTTTGTCGTTCTTATTAACAATATTGTATTGGGAAATTTTAATAAAGTTAGGAAAAGTCGCATATTTACACTTATAATAAATAAGTAGCCGAATATTAAAAAAACGTATCGTTACAAGTGGCCCAGTATAAACTCAGAAAACTTAGAATTCATTTTTTTATTCATTAATTATACATATATAAAAATAAATTGATGCGTGCAGGTAAAATAGAAACAATATAAGCCTTCATTGGAGTTATATCAGTGTTGAAGTGAGTGATTCAGTGAGTAAATCCCCAAATCTCTGAACTGGATAAAGCCATCTTGCAAGTGGATTCTATACTAACTCACGGTTTATCTCTGGAAAAAATTGTAAACTTTCAATTTTCCTTACAGCAATGGTAATTTCATCTTCTATTATCCACGACTGAGAAGAAGAAATTTAAAGTCAAACAGGTAGAATTATTTCAAAGGGGTCATGTAATTATTGACCAAAATTTTCGTCGGAGCTTCCCTAAACAGCAGCCCACAACCGATTGTTACTCAACAATAAATTATGTGGAAAAAGGAAAAAGTTTTTCCTTGGAGCTAAATGAAAAATAAGGATGACTCTTTTATAAAATGGGATCTACCTCTTGGATTCACTTTGGTTTGACGTTTGATGGAAACAAGACCGAAATCAGGTAAATGCAAAATCCTTTGTGAGCATTTTTTTTAAATTCAATTTTCGCATTTTTGAATCAAATGTAGCAAATAAAAAAAAAACAACACCTAGAGTCAATAAAAAAAAAAAAAAATGTCACAAAGCACAGAAAATCCTTACTATTCTCCATAAAAACAAAACAATTGTAAAAAATCTCATCAGATATCTGAACACAAAAAGGAATTAGGCGTAAAAGAACTTATAAAACCATATTATACAATATAATAGCACTGTAAACTGACAACATTATTGATCTAAACATAAACACGAATCTTCAATTGCTTCGTCCTCCCAGCTTCCTGGGTCTCGTTTGAATCAATTATTTCTTACTTCTCAAATAAGAATTACTGATTGCGGCAACCTCGATTATCATAATTAGTTAACAACTTTTAAATTCTTTTTAATGCCAAACCGCTTTATTAGCATATCAAGATAAAGGCCCATCGTATCAGATGGGCCCGGGAACAGATTACAGCAGTGAAATGCGCGAATATCAGTCAGTCCGTCAATGAGGGATGTTGCTACAAGGGGCCAAATCTTTCAACAGTTGTTCAATTGATTGTTAGGAATTATTACAAGAAGAAATTATTATTTTTTTATGTATGCGTCCAGTGTTAAATGTTAACCTGTACTAAGAATTAATTTTTTTTTTGTTTTGTGTTTTATCACTTTACTCCCAAGAAAAGTAGCTACTTTAAATTATGTTGGACTTGCAGCTTTATGCCGTGAATTAATTTTTTGACCAAAAAGATTTTTTTTGCTTTGTTTTTGGAGGGGGGATGAGTGGGTAGAGAAGGAGTAAGATAAAACATTTACTTTTATTGGGCATTATGAAAGAATACCTATTCACAATCATGTTTTAGTTTTTTGCGTTTTTCTCGGAAAAGAAGCAAAAACGAGAAATATGCCAAACGTCTTTTTAGCATAAATATGCATTGAGTTCATATGCTTGCAGGTACTTGTTTTATAGGTTTCATAGCATAGGAAAACGAATAGAACCGTTTTTAACGCGATATCTGTAACCGTTTTTGAGAAAAGTCGAACAAATGTTTTTTTAACTCATTATTTTTTTCTGGGTACTTAGAATCGCGTGATTCAATTGAAATATTTTCTACATCTTGGAAATTCATCTTAACTAAGTTGTTTAAATTTTGGTTATATTTGGAGTTAAGGAAGTATGCGAAAATACAAATTATTAACATTCCAGGCAACGAACATTTACAGATGGAAAGTTTTAGAACAAAATTTAGAAATCATTCGAATAGTCACCTTCCACTTACCACGATTTCCCAACCGTTTTTGAGATATTTACGAAAAATATACGAAGATCCGAAAACTTTACATTTCTATTACAGTCCAGGCAACGATTGCTTAAAAACAGCTACAGGTGGAAATTTTTGGAACACAATTTTTGACTTAGTAACTTTGTTTGGGCTGGATAGGAGGTGAGCATATCAAAAGTCCTCGCCCGTAACCTTTGTGCAGGAGGGGAGGGGGGGTTTAAAAGGTCCCATTTTTCGGGGTTTCACTTATATCTCGGAAACACTGCGTCCTAGCGACATGAATATTCTATAACAAATGAAAGATGATTAAATTTCCTATACGTTCTATTGAATAAAGTTTTTCGAGATATCTTTAGTTTTCGAAATATCCGCTCTTGAATGTCTGTCATTTTGGGAAAAAATACTTTTGCCGCATATTTTTTCCCCGTTTTGACAGGATAACTCTTCAACGATGTACCAAAGAAATAAATAACTGTTATAGGGTTGTAGAGTATTGCATTCCCTTCAATAATATATATTACTTTGCTATTTTATGTATCTTCCTTCAAACGTAAAAATAATTTCAGTGTTCATCGTGAAATCTGAAATTTAGCGACTAATAGTCCAGCCAACTAAGAATTATAGATGAAAATGGTTGGAACACAATTATTAACTTCATAACTTTGTTTTGGCTAGTTAGGTAGTCAACATATCGAAAGTCCTCACCCGTAGCCTTTGTGCCGGGGGGGAGGGGGGTTTAGAAAGTCCATTTTTCGGTATTTCACTTATATCTCGGAAGCCCTGAGTCTTAGCAACATGACCATTCTATCACAAATGAATGCTCATTAAATATGCTACAAGTTCAACTCAATAAAGTTTTTCGAGATATCTTTAGTTTTCGAAGTATCCGCTCTTGAATGTCTGCCATTTTGGAAAAAACACACTTTTTTCTTTCTCGACCGGATATCTCTTCAATGATGGACCCAAAAAATAAATGCCGGTTGTAGGGTTGTAGAGCATTCCATTCCCTTCAATAATATATGTAACTTTACTATTTTATAAATTTTCTTTCAAATGTTATATACGCACAAACATGGTCTTTGCAAAACCAATGCCAATATAATGGACAATATCTTATCTACTTGAGTGAGACTAACTGGTCAGCGGGCCCAAAATTATACATTTTGTGCTATTTATACGTCCACTACTTACTATATTTACATAATTGAGTATATTTTGGACAATACATTGACTGGAAATGGTGAGAAATTGAAAGGTTCATTGGTCGACCGTTGTCGCCAGATATCACGATGAACACTAAAACTGTTTTCACGTTTGAAGGAAAATACATAATTTAGTAAAGTTATATATATTATTGAAGAGAATTTAATGCTCTACAACCATATAAACGGAACTTATTTTTTGGGTTTATCGTAATAGAGTTATCCGGTCAAAAAGAGCAAAAAGTGTGTTTTCCCCAAAATGACTGACATTCAAGAGCGGATATTTCGAAAACTAAAGATATCTCGAAAAACTTTATGGAATAGAACTTGTAGGAAATTTAATCAGTTTCCATTTGTTAAAAAAACAGTCATGTCGCTAGGACGCAGGGTGTTCAAAATATAAGTGAAAACCCGAAAAATAGGACCTTCTAAACCCCCCTCCCCCCGGCACAAAGTCTATGGGCAAGGACTTTTGATATGTTCACCAAAACAGCCATATTAATAAGTGAGATAAACAAAGAGAAAAACCCTTTCAAAACAACAAAACAAACACTTTTTCAGTTTTAAGCGCTTATATCTCTGATTGACATTGCCCCATCGACTTTTGCTTCAGAATCTTTTTTGTAGAGAATTTAGTAAGCATTCGAATAGTCACCATCCACTTACCACGATTTCCCAACCGTTGTCGAGATATTTACGAAAAATGTATCAAGATCCGAAAACTTTTCATGTCTATTAATAAAATTTTTGTTTTCGCATACTTCCTTAACTCCAGATATAACCAAAATTTAAACATAATAGTTGGGATAAATTTCCAAGATGTAAAAAATATTTCAATTGAATCCCGCGATTCTAAGTACCTACAAAAAAATAATGACTTACAAAAACGTTGATTCCACTTTTCTCAGGAACGGTTAGAGATATCGCCTTGAAAATGGTTTCATTCGTTTTCCTATGTTAAGAAACACATAAAACAAGTACCTGCAAGCATAGGTACTCAAAAACGTAAGCGTTACGATTTTTTTGCGCGAATTTCGCCCCAAAATCTATCTTCCAGTGGGCGGATTCTGCTGGTTAACGAACTTGACTTTTCAAATTAGACGAGATTTTTGAACCAAGTTTCATCAAAATCGGACCATTTTTGAGCTTACTAGAGAGCAAACAGACAAGCATATATATAAATATATATATATATATATATATATATATATTTATATATATATATATATATATATATATATATATATTTATATATATATTTATATATATACAAATTTGAACCACCTATATTTTCGTGATCTGTGGGGTCTGAAACGAGAAAGTTTCTAGTCGGCACGTCCGGATTGCGTCATGAGGTTAACCTCATAAGCAGGTTATCCCTATGGAGATCGGGAATAACCGCGCTAAAACGGTTGGGAAATCGTGGTAAGTGGAAGGTGGCCAGTCGAATGCTTTCTAAATTCTCTATAGAAAAGGTTCTGAAGCAATATTCGATGGGGCAATGTCAATCAGAGATATAAGCGCTTAAAACTTAAAAAGTGTTTGTTTTGTTCTTTTGAACCGGTTTTTGTCTTTGCTTAACTCACTTTTTAATTGGTTGTTTTAAATTGAATTTATCAGGTAAATTTCTATTTTAGTAAAATAAGGCAAGCAACTTTGAAAGGTATTGGTAATAAGTTTGGAGTGGCCGTGGTAATCATGATGGCAGTGGCTAATCTTGATGGCGTATACATACGTTTGGTTTTAATTCTCCTATCTGTATAACCTTCCTCATACTGCTTCAACTAAAGTTATCATTATTTCGTATTTTATAGCAAAGATATAACCCACGAGAGAATAGACTTTTATTCGCCATGAAGCACACATTTACAGTTGATTATAACACTAAAACAAATTTGCTAGTAAAACAAGAAACTTACAAACATACAATTAAATGACAACGAATTCTTGGTTTTTTGGATTGGAGCCTTCTGTGCAGTAGTCGATTAGTATGTTTTCATTACATAATTGTATTGACTTTTACAGTCTCCCTCAAGAATGAGGATCAACTTATCCGCTTCAGTGAAAGTTGGCTACTGTAAGTTTCCTGTGATTTGTGATGCCTAATCTATTCCATTTCTTCGAGATGCATGGAACCGCGCTAAGATGACGCAGTTCCTGCGAGTCGGACTTTTCCATCCTGCATCGATTCCTGAAGTTTGGCCTTTTATTTTGGGGACCTCCTGTGTGTGTATATATATATATATATATATATATATATATATATATATATATATATATATAAAACTAATATGTTGAAATTTTGGTTACGTTTGGAGTTAAGGAAGGGTTAGAATAAAATATTTTATTAACAGACATAAAAAGTTTTGGTAACTTTGTATATTTTCTTTAATATCTCGAAAAAGGTTAAAAATTTGGTAAACGAAAGAATACCATTAGAAAGCTTACTAAATGCTCTACAAAAAAGGTTCTGATGAAAGTATTGATTAGGCGATGTCAATCGGAGAAATAAGTGCTTAAAACATTAAAGTAATTGATTTTGCTTATTCGAACTGTTCTTTTTGTCTGTTTTTATTCCTTGTTATTTTTTAATTGCTTGTAGTTGGATAATGTATTTTACAATTAAACAGATTAGGCAAAATAAGAAAAACAATTCATTGTTAGAAATATAGCTTGCCAAGAGAAAAAGATTCGATCACGTCTTTTGAATATTTTCAATTGCCTTTATGCTGTTGGTTTTTTTATTTTATTTTTTAATTGATTTTATCTGTAGAATTATTACTATGGTAAAAGAACACAGGAATATGTGAAAATTTTTGATATTTTCCAATTCATTGAAAAGTATGAAATGAAGTATCAGTAGAAGAGGTTTCTAGGGTCTTGCGGACCCGACCCCAGGTATAACCATAAAACCCTTTGAACAAAGGCCGACGAAAATATTATCTGTTTCTATTCTATGCTTTTCAAATGAGAATAGGGATATGAACAGGAACCGGGGTCTCCCGTGGTCTAATGGCTAGCGCCTTGGATTCATAAGCGGGTGATGGTGGGTTCGATTCCCAACCTCCGGCAGGAATTTTATCATCCCACGGCTCGCTGGTAAAATTCCTCGCTACACCCTGGATGTCGGCGCTAATGACCAAGATGTAGATGCGCCGTAAAAAAAGAAAAAAAAATGAACTGGAACTGCGCTAAGATGACGCAGTTCCTGCGAGTCGGACTTTTCTCGTTTTTGCTTCGATTCCGAGAAAAACGCAAAAAACTAAAACACAATTCCGAGTAGGCATAACGCCTATATAAGAAACATTAAAAGTACATGTTTTATCTACAACCCCCTCTACTCCCCCCCAAATTTACTTGTTCAAAAAAATTAAATTACGGCATGTAAAGCTGCACGTTCAGCTATTTAAAATAGGGACTTTTCTTTGGAGGAAAGTGATAACACAAAACAAAACAAAATTTAAATTCTTAATAAAATTAAAGTTTCAATTCTTAAAACAGTTTGAAATTTAACGCTGGACGCATACATAAGTGTAAAAAATAATAATTTATTTTTCTAGTAATTCCTAACAACGAATTTAAAAACTGGTCAAAGGTTTGGCCCCTTGCAGCAATACAGGCATCACAACGCAGATTGACAGACAGGATGGCATTTGTGCATTGCTCGCTGTAATATGTTCCCAGGCCCACCTTATGCGATGGATGAGGTGCTCCCTGGAGCCAATGTGCTCCCTGTAGACCAAATCTTTAATGTGTACTCATTCGAAGATATCCAAGGGCGTGAGGTCTGAAGATCGAGCCGGCCAAGATATCGGCCCACCACGTCGTAACGAATCCGGTCCGCCATGTCTAACCAATTTCGGACGGTCCTCCTGTAACCAATTTCGGCTGGACAACTGTCGATTTGGAACCAGCCTTCCAATCTTAGTGCCAAAGGGACTTCCTCCAAGAACAATGACACTTTATTATCGAGGAATGCGTCAAGTCAAAAAAGTCGAGCAGTCAAAAAATGGAGACTTATTATTGCATTATTCCATACAAAATCAGAGGCATACTCAATTTTACATTTTTGGGGTGGGGGTGGAGTTAAAAGGGTGGTGGTCTGGGAGGGTAAGTGGAGGTGGTAGAAGTAAAACATATACTTTTAATAACTTTTATATAGGCATTATGAAAGAATGCCTATTCACAATTGTATTTTTTTTTTTTTTTTTTTTCGTTTTTCTCTTAAACAAAGCAAAAACGAAAAAAAATGCCAAAAGACTTTTTTTTCTTTCTTTTTTCACCCTGCATCGATTCCCGAAGTTTTGCCGTTTATTTTGGAGACACCCTATATATATATATATATATATATATATATATATATATATATATATATATATATTCCAGACTGCCCAAATGCCACAAGGGACAAATTCGTTTTGGAAGCCCCTAAGATGATTCCGTTCCTGCAAGTCAGACTTTAATTAGTATTTTATGAACAATTAAAACACCTAATCCAATGAAACTTTAAAGAAATGTTAGACCAACAGTAGCGAAAATTGCTTACTCGACCATTTCTCGTTTTAACTAACTTGTTTTACTGGCAAATTTCTTTTTGATTGCTTAAATAAATTTAAGGAACAACAAACAAGAAAAACTGAGGAAATTAACACTCTCGAAGTTTTAAACACTTATTTCTCCTATTGACATAATCCCATCGGAATGTGTTTAAGAACCTTTTTTTTTAAGAGAATTTAGTAAGCTTTCGAATATCTACTACTAACTTATCACGATTTCTTAACCATTTTTATGACAACTAAGAAAATATACGAAGATATCAATATTTTTTATGTCTTTAATATTTTTTTAGTCTTTACTTCATTATTCATTTAATATTTCCATGTCTCCTAACGCTACGAAAATGTGAATATCTCATTTTAGATAAATTTCAAACGTCTGGAACAATTTTCAACTACTGAATCAATCGTTAATGAAAATTATTCAGAGTAACTAGCTGTATCAATTTTTCTCGAAAACGGTTCCAGATAATGCTTTTAACATGGGTTCATTTGTGTTCGTACGTTAGAAAAACCTATAAAACGTGTACCTGAAAGCATATCAACGTGAATACAAAAGTGCTACGATTTTTCGCGCGAATTTCGCACCACTGCTCAATTTAGGTGGCAGCTTCACAGCTTACGGATAGCGCGACCTTTCAATTTAGGGGCAGCTAAAGAGCTTCCGATTTGCCACATAAAATCGACCTCATAAGCGGGCTTCTTCCCTATAGAGGGAGAGAAGAAACGGGCTACGAATTTGAATAGGTTTTCCTCCTTCTGCCACTTATTCAGGAACAAAATATTCCTACAGGTATAACATTTATGTAAGTGGAAATGATCTTTGACGGGGCGGTACAAATACCACAATATACAAGGGGTGATCGATTTAGTAATGTGGTTTAAAAATCGTGGAAGTGTACCACGGCTACATTGGAATGCTGCATTTATTTTTGAAATATATAAGGTCAGAATAAAAAAATATTGACAACATTTATATAAAAAACGGGAAGTATACTTAATTATGTAAATTAATTATTATTCCTGCTTTCTCCTTATTCTTTAATATATTATATATAAAAAATGGAGACTTATTATTGCATTATTCCATACAAAATCAGAGGCATGCTCAATCCTACATTTTTGGGGTGGGGGTGGAGTTAAAAGGGTGGTGGTCTGGGAGGGTAAGTGGAGGTGGTAGAAGTAAAACATATACTTTTAATAACTTTTATATAGGCATTTTGAAAGAATGCCTATTCACAATTGTATTTTTGTTTTGTTTTTTTTTCGTTTTTCTCTTAAACAAAGCAAAAACGAAAAAAATGCCAAAAGACTTTTTTTTCTTTCTTTTTTCACCCTGCATCGAGGTGTTTTAATTGTTCAGAAAATTAAAGTCTGACTTGCAGGAACGGAATCATCTTAGAGGCTTTCCAAAACGAATTTGTCGCTTGTGGCATTTGGGCAGTCTGGAAAATATATATATGTATATATATATATATATATATATATATATATATATATATATATATATATATAGTCAGCCTATCCAGATTAGTTAATAGCAGCCGAACTCAACCTGACGTACAATAACCTTCCACTGGCCTTCAACTCACTAATTAGTTAATTAATGAGTTTGGAGGCCCGGTGGCCGTGAGCAGTTAACACTCCGTGCCAACGAGTCGTGGGTTCGGTTCCCCCTAGGGGTGGTGGCTTTAGAAAAAAAGAAAAGGCATCAGCCCTATCCTGGCTAGAAAACGGTGGTACCCTATAGATAACCCGTCCCAAAATTCGAAGTTAATAATAAATGGACGTTAAAATTTAATTAATTAATGATTGATTACTAGAGCGAAAATATAGGTATCATTATTTGATATAAAATATAGGTATCATTATTTGATATAAAATATAGGTATCATTATTTGATGTAAAATATAGGTATCATTATTTGATGTAAAATATAGGTATCATTATTTGATATAAAATATAGGTATCATTATTTGATATAAAATATAGGTATCATTATTTGATATAAAATATAGGTATCATTATTTGATATAAAATATAGGTATCATTATTTGATATAAAAAATAGGTATCATTATTTGATATAAAAAATAGGTATCATTATTTGATATAAAATATAGGTATTATTATTTGATGTAAAATATAGGTATCATTATTTGATATAAAAAATAGGTATCATTATTTGATATAAAATATAGGTATCATTATTTGATGTAAAATATAGGTATCATTATTTGATATAAAAAATAGGTATCATTATTTGATATAAAATATAGGTATCATTATTTGATATAAAATATAGGTATCATTATTTGATATAAAATCGTTGTCTCTTATTTTTACATGGAATGCCAACCAGGTTAGCTCCATCTAATCAAAGGCTGCTATTATTACTGAACATCCATATCGGTTATGGACCTGAAGTTCTTGCCGACATGGGTCCACTTCAGACCACATCCAAAACACCCAAGACCGTCAATCTAACCTCTGAGCTATCTTAGACTAAATGATCCGGCTATTTTTCGAATGAATGATTGCAACTTTGCTTAGACTGATATATATATATATATATATATATATATATATATATATATATATATATATAAAATTCGTTTATTAATGTAAGGTTTCCACAAAAAACAAAACAAAAAAAAACAATAAAAAAATATCAAAATATTAACTTTTGCTAATCCAAGCTTTTCAAATGACACCAAAGATAAACACGTTATTGAAACAAGTTGCGATGGCGCTGTTACTTTTTTTTTTTTTTTCTTTCCTTTTTGGGTGCATCGACTGCTGCGGCCATGAGCACCATCTGTTATTGTTTCTTTTTTAACAAATGAAGAAACAATTCTTACTTAAACTGAATACTAGACTATTTCAATTTTAAAATATATTGGAACTATTCCTAATGCTAAACCTAGCCTATATACACTATTAGTTCCTTTTTAAAATATATTGGAACTAAACTTAATGCTAAACCTAACTCTAAATCGTTGACTATTTACATATTTACAGTAACTCATCCATTCATAGAACATTCATACAATAAATACATACATACTCACATGCTACATATGTTCACATGCATACATTAAAAAAAAAAAAAAAAAAAAAAAAAAAAAAAAAAAAAAAAAAAAAAAAAAAAAAAAAAAAAAAAAAATTTGTAGGAAGTGGATTACGTTATCGCGAGCTTAAGCTATATCTTGCTGTACAATCCCGTGTCTTCTAAATACTCCATCAATACTTTTACAGAGGCTTCATTTCTACTTAACAGTTCTCTTAAGTTATCAGGTAGCAAGTGCCGCCTTCTGGCTTCCTGGAGTGCGGTGCACTCCAACAAGATGTGATTAACATCCAGGAGGCGGCCACATTGCTCACATTGTGGACGTCGCCGGCCGACCAGGTGGTATCCGTGCGTTAGTCGAGTGTGACCGATTCTAAGACGCGTTAACACCACCTCGTCTTGCCTTTTCATAGCGCTGGTAAGGCTATTGGGCATTACGGAGGTTTTAGTATTCTTTAAAAATAAGTCTTTATTATTATATTCTTCCTGCCACTTATTCCAGACAAGTTTAGTCATTTGTCTTTTGAAATCTTTAATGTGTAGTGGCAAGGCATCACCGTCTGTCAGAGAAGATCCCTGCCTCGCCAATTGGTCTGCTTTTTCATTGCCTTCTATGTTGCTGTGACCAGGAATCCATAAAAATGTGACGGTCGCCCCTCTTGTAAACATATCACTTAAGATATTAAAAATACCTACTATTAAGGGATTTGTAGAAAATTTGTCCTTAAGAGCGGTCAGAGAGCTATAAGAATCAGTGCACACTAATATCTTTGGACCTAAATCTCCGTAATGCTCAAGAGCCTTTCGAATTCCAGTTAATTCTGCGTGGAAGACACTAGTTTCAGGGTTTAAAGAAATTGAAAGTTGCCTTTCATTGTCAATATAGACGCCACATCCAGTGCCTGAATCTGTTTTCGAGCCATCTGTAAAAATAATGACGTGTTCTACGTATTTTTGAATTTTCTCAAGGAAAGCAGCTTTGTATATTACATTAGACGTGTTTTCTTTATGATAACTTCCTAAGGTGAGGTCGATATTAATGCCTGGTAAAGCCCATGGGAAGACGACCGGAAGTCGCATTTCCATGAGGTTTCCCCAGGCACTGCCGTAGAAGCGGATAGCTTCATTAGCCCTTACTGCCAATGGTCTTGTTCTTGAGCGCAGATTGCTATACATGTCTGATATGCACTGGTCGCCAACAATACCGGCCATAAAATGATTCGGTTGGCACCTTAGGGAAGCTGTGTATGTGAGAATCAGTAGGTTTCTTCTATGCTCCGGAGGTAGATGTCCTGCTTCCACGAATATGGAATCCAGTGGGCTTGTACGGAACGCACCAATCGCAGCTCGTAGCCCCGCATTGTACAGTCTGTCTAATTGGCGGAGCCACGACCTACGCGCAGACCCATAGATTGCACATCCGTATTCCAGTCTAGATCTCAAGAGAGTATCAAATATCTGTAGCAGAACTGATTTTTCGGCTCCCCTCTTTATTCGAGACAGTGATTTAAGTATTTTTAGAGATGCCTCACACCTCTGAATAGTGTAATTAATGTGAGGCCTCCATCTTAGTTTCGTGTCCATAATAAGACCGAGAAATTTATGCTCATCCCTTAAGCAGACCTGGGAACCACATATCTCCAATCGTGGAGAATCATGTGGCCTCCGAAGCCTGCAAAAGTGGACAGACACTGTCTTTTCATGGGAGAAAGTAAACCCACGTGAACTGGCAACAGCGCTTACAGTGTCGATAGCCTGTTGTAGGCTCCGAACTTCAGTGTCTTCAGCCGGGTGACTCACAAACAATGCTAGATCATCGGCATAGAGAGAACAGTGGACATCCGGCCCTATCCCGTCAGCTATGCCATTTATTCCGACAAGAAACAGAGTTACGCTGAGGACGGATCCCTGCGGGACTCCATTTTCCTGTACGCATAACGATGACAGGGCATCACTAATACGAACTCTGAAAGTTCTGTCTTCTAAAAAGCTTTTAAGGAACATGGGTAGTCTACCTCGAAGGCCCCATTCGTATAATCGTTGGAGTATGTCATACCTCCATGCCCTGTCGTAAGCCTGCTTCATGTCGAAAAAAATGGCCGTAGCATGTTCTCGGGATAAGAATGCATTCTGAATGGTATGTTCTAAATACCCCAGTTGGTCTTGGGTAGAGTGCCTCTGCCGAAATCCAGCCTGATATCTGCTAATCAGCCCTCGTTTTTCTAAGACATGCATTAAACGAAAGTTTACCATAGACTCCAGGAGCTTTCCCAAACAACATAGAAGAGATATTGGTCTATAGCTTCCCGGGTCTTGTGGGTTTTTACCTGTTTTTAGAATAGGAATAATGACGGCTTCCTTCCATTGAGTCGGATATTTTTTTGTGGCCCACACTTGGTTATATAGTTCAAGCAACCTCCTTTGTCCTGCTTCCGGTAAGTTCAATATCATTTCGTAAGGCACCCCGTCACAGCCCGGTGATGATCTCCGAGATACTGCTCGGAGTGCCCTATGAAACTCTACTAATTCGAAATCTGTATTATAGGCACATGTGTCCTCCTCTGATCCGAAGTCTAGAGGTATGCTCTCTTTAATGGCTTTTCTTTCAAGGAATTCAGCCGGGTATTCCAACGAGCTGAATACAGAGCTGAAGTACTTCCCAAAGATCGTAGAAACTCCTTTTGGGTCGCCAATATGTTGTTCATTATGAAAGAGAATCGGAATTTGAGGTTTTATGCTTCTTCCGCTGATAGCTTTGATTTTCCTCCATACTTCGGATGTGGGGGTACTTCTTGTCATGGTACTTACATAATTGCTCCATGATTCTTTTTTCTTTTTTAGTTTCAACCTTCTTTCGACAGCTCTAGCTTTCTTAAATTCGATTAAATTTGTTTCGCTAGGATATCGTTTGAATCGATTGAAAGCTTTCTTTTTTATTTTATTAGCTTCCCTGCATTCCTCGTCCCACCAGGGAACCGGAGTTCTCTTTGTGCGGCCTGAAGTGCATGGGATAGAGGTTCTTGCTGCATCTATCATTGCATTTGTGAACTTATCTAATGATTCTTCAGGCGAGTCTGCCAGTTCAGGTAAAACAAGTGAATCTTGAAATTTATCCCATCTAGCAAGTTTAGTATTCCACTTAATTGGGCCTTTATATTCATTGAGCCTACCAGGACAGTTTACTACTATTGGAAAATGATCCGATCTATGGAGGTCGCTCAGAACAGTCCATTCGAAGTACGTTATTAATGTTGGGCTGATTATAGTTAGGTCTATTGCATCGAAATTTCCAGACGATTCAGTAAAGTGAGTAGGCGCTCCATCGTTGAGGACCAAGAGCCCCATCTCGTCAAGCGCATCATAAAGAAGATGCCCCTGAGGAGTGGATCTTCTTGAGCCCCAAGAAACATGGTGCGTATTAAGGTCACCAAATACTATTATCGGAGGTGGTAATTGTCCTATCAAATCTTTTATTTCCGCTATGGAGTACCCCTGCCGTCTGGGAGGTACAATGAACAGATGCTCACAGTTACGGGGGTTTTCAGACGCACTGCGACCGCTTGTAGTGGCGTGGTTAAATTGATCGACGTTGCTCCAAGATTATTCATGGTGTACAGGGCCACACCACCGTGACTCCGACCACCTGGCAACACTCTAGCCTCCTTATGTTCACACCTGTAGCCAGCCAGTGGCCTTGGAGCTCCCTCCGGAAACTTGGTTTCCTGAAGAGCCACCGCCAATGGGCTATGTGTGTGGATTAGATACCGAAGCTCGTCGCAGAGTTCTGAAAAACCCCGAATATTCCATTGCAGGAATTTGTTAGATTGTGACATTGTGAAATAACATATAATCCATCATTATTCCGACTCAACACATCGTTTGGTGGGCTGATCGTTCTTGCCTTTTGGGCGACCTTTGCGTCGTCTTTCCTTTGTCTTTGTAAAAGGCCCTGCTTCATCCGTCGGGTCGTCTAGACCATCAGTCTCAGAGACCGACGAAGGAGGCAGTGGCTTGCGAAAATTAAATGATATTGGGGATTTAATTTTCCCCTTTTTAGAACTTTCGTCCGCCGAAGCAGACGGTAGAGAGGGAGAGATAGACACGGGGATAAGAGGGGGAATGGGGGTTGGGTTAGGAGGGGGAATGGGGGTTGGGTTAGGAGGGGGAATGGGGGTTGGGTTAGGAGGGGAAATGGGGGTTGGGTTAGGAGGGGGAATGGGAGTTTGGTTTGGAGGGGGGAAAGGAAGGGGAGAGGTTTTGGTTGATGTGGAAGGAAGGGGGATAGGATTGGTAGATAAATTCGTCTTTTCACGTCTGGTGGTCGTTAAATTTTTTGCTTCATCAGAATAAGTTCCTCTCGAAGCGTAAGATGTACTATTAACGAGTACTCTAGCTTGTCTGAAGGTTAAATCTTTGATTTCTGTGCGCATTTTTTGAATTTCTTTCTCAATTTTGTATTCCATGCAGTCTCTGGAGCGCGCAGTATGAGGACCGTCACAGTTTGGACACTTAGGAGGTGTAGGGCAAGGGTCCGGGATGTGAGATGGATACCCACAAACACAGACCTCACGCTCTGATTTACACCTTATAGCCGAGTGTCCGAACTTTTGGCATTTGAAGCACCTCAATGGGGCGGGGACGTAAGGCCTCACTCTGAGTTGGTAAAATGCCGCCTGGATGCTGGAAGGTATCTCTGGTCTGTCAAATGTTAGCATAACGCTACCTGTAAATTCTAATGTCTCGTCAGTGCCATTCGCAGGTCTCCTCTTGCGAAAAAACCTGCGGACGGCAACAACGCCCTGTTCCTTCAACCCTTCCAATATTTCGTCGTCGTTGGAGTTTTCAAGGTCAAAGCAAGTTATTACACCCCTTGATGTGTTTAGTGTTTTATTTAATTCCACTTTTACACCAAACGTACCAAAAGATGTCGCCTTTAATAGTTTCTCAGCTTGGACCTTTGAAGCTGCCTCAATTAGCAAAGATCCGTTTGCCATTTTACTTAATCCATAGACATTTCCGAACTCCTGGAGTATAAGTTTATTGATCAGAAACGGGGAAACCCTGACAAAGGATTGATCCTCGGTTCTGCTCACAACCATAAACCTAGAGAACTTTTGGACAGCACTGGGTATTTCATCCAAAGACCTTTTCTTTCCTCTTTTTACTCGCTTTTTCTCAGGAGACTTCGGCACTGTATAAGGTGCCAAAGTGTGCTGCGAAATCGAAGGGGCTGTTCTATTATTTTCAAAGTTCTGGTCCTGATTCTTAACACTATAGACGTGTTTAGAACCAGGGTGTTCAGTATTAGTTCCCTGAGTGACCTCGGTGGAGGTCGCTTGGGTTGGAGATTCGTGAGACTTTGGGAGATCATAGTCCATGCGAAGGTCGCTCAGTGGGTCCTGCTCACCCACTGAGTTGGTCATTAGGGGCAATCCGGCAATTTCCTTTGTATTACTTGTAGGATAAATGTTTTAGGTGACTCAGACCCCTAATCTTTGCCACCGAGTCTGCTGGTGGGGCTGCCACCTAGGCCGGCAGACCGGCACAGTTCCTCCCGAAGGAGAGGATCAACTCAGCAGGGGAGGTGTCCCTGCCTCATCGTGGATCCCCGCCTCTGCTTTTCGCCGTCCTTATGGGTTTACCAAAAGAACGTTGCCCAGGGGGTACCACGGGGAGGAAAAGCCGTAGGCGCTGACGGGAATCAGGTATACTAGGAGATGCTAAGCAGTGGAATAGGGCACTATAGCTTAGCAGAGCTCCCAAAAGAAGTCGGGCGGCTCCCGTATCCGCACGTCCGCTCCAGCAACCCTTTAGCCCGCCCATTTACCCCCCGGCGCTGTTACTGTTATTATATTAGTAGACAGTTCATAGATATTTTTTTTAATAGTTGTTTATTTGTTATTTGAAAACTGTACAAAATACAAACTGCACAATGATCAAGTTAGTTGACGCAGATAGACAGTAAATTTTTGACCATTTTTGAGCTTGCTAGAGAGCGAACAGACAAGCATATATATATATATATATATATATATATATATATATATATATATATGTATACACGAATTATATATACGAATATATATATATATATATATATTTTTTTTTTATGTGTGTGTGTATATGTATATATATGTATATGTATATGTATTTAGGTGTGTGTATGTGTTATACCTTTATTGGATGTGGATGGCGAGATATGCCTCCAAGTAGTTACAGGTACTATTTTTTTTAGAGGATGAAGTTAGAGAAGTTGACTGCCACTGGCTACAGTTTGGCATTTATTATTATATCTTGGATTTTATATTTTGGAGTATTATTATATTATTTTATTTATTTATTTTTTATTTTTTTTTATTGTTATTTATTGTTAGTGTAGTCGTATTTTTATAAGTTATTTATTGTTAAAAAATTGGTCATATTTAACTAATTTAAGGTCTCACAGCAAATAGGCTTGGGTCTTTAAGCCTTAATAACGAGGGTGTAGGAGACGCCCAATTGTAAACAGACTCCTATTTGAATATGTATTATAGATTAATTGTATGAAGGTGCTCTGTATCTCCTAATAAAGGAAATATATATATATATATATATATATATATATATATATATATATATATACGAATTTGAACCACCTATATTTTCGTGATCTATGGGGTCTGAAACAAGAAAGTTTCTAGTCGGCACTTCCGGATTGCCCCATGAGGTCACCTCATAAGCGGGTTCTCCCTATGGAGGTAGGGAGGAACCGCGCTAAAAGCAGGTAGACGAGAAGGAAGCTGCCGCACTCCATCCTATCATAACGGATTTCGCTGAGACGTTGAACCTATGTATCTACAGGATACCGCGCGGTCCCGAGGGTTAATAGTTCTTATCACAAAATATTTTGTTGTTGATCGTTTTCTTGCCGAGTAAAATTTTCAGTTTTTGGTGAAAATTAATACAATATTTTATAGCATTTATATTATTCCTGAAAAATTGGTATTACCCATGTGTATATGTAGCTTTAAAAACCATTTTCTTTTTTTCCAAAATGTACATTGAACTTGGTGCACTTAGGTTGTGAAGATTTCTGTAATAAAACTCAATTATCCTTAGTTTATTTAGTGTAGAAAAAAAAAAATAAAAAAAAAAAAAAAAAAAAAAAAATAACGGTACTTAGCTATCTT
>OX328123.1:135300504-135353004 GCA_946811695.1 Gonocerus acuteangulatus | reverse complement strand
AACATGCAGAAAATGTTTCAACTGTATCCCATAATTCTAAGTACGAAAATCAAAGACAAACAACCCTCCCTAGGAAGGACGCTAGGCAGTTGAAAAGCTAAATCTTGGAAATCCTTATCTCTAACATTAAATTGATTTCTTATTTTTCTTAACCTGTTTTATTTTCAAATACATTATCCAACTCTAAGCAATTAAAAAATAACAAGGAATAAAAATATAAAATTTTAGGCACTTTCAACACTTGTTCACACTGAGTAAAACAATATAAACAGATCTAAGGTGTTACACGGTAGCTGGTGAAAGAATGAATGAGGTCTCGTATTGCAATTCTCTGTATGCAGGGTCTACTTCCAGGTAAAGTCATATACTTTTACTGCCCTTTACCGTTACTCAGAAAGCTCTTTGTGTTTACAAACAAAGGACTCGGTATAGACCACCCGTATTAACCCAAAAGTGATTATGTCAAGCTTGATAAACTTCCTGAATTAAATTAAGGAATTTAAGAGTGCTTAAAATAGGTTCTTGATCTAGTCAAAAAATTCAAGGAGAATTACACCACGAATAGAAAATTTCGGCCAAACAGAAGGAAAATAACAATAACAAGGATAGTTAAACTTCGTTTTCAAAGATTGTTAGTTGTAACACAAAAACGGTCACTCATGATTCTAATAAATTAACTGTGAAGGGTGATTACACAAATATTCCTGTTGAGGCTTTAAAGCTTCAACTCAAAAAACATATTAACCCACAGGTAATATCTAGATATTCGTACGGCATCTTCGAATTCTAACAAACAAAATATTGATTCTAATTATACGTATCCTGTTTACTGACAAATACATTTGACTACTATAAGAAATTACAAAAATGACGAGCAGTGAAAAAACTGCGGGAAACACACAAATAGATCCGTTTAAATAAACGAAACTAACTAACTAAGTTTTAAGCACTTATTTCTCCTAATGTGACGACTCCATCAAACATTTCTTCAAAACATTTTTCCACGATTTCCTAACCCTTTTTGAGATATTAATGAAAATATACGAAGAGGGCCTAATAGATATTCATACGGGATCTGAGAATCCCAAGATTCCGCAAAAATAAAATATTCTAATTATACGTATCCTGTTTTTTTTTTTTTTTTTTTTTTTTTTTTTTTTTTTTTTTTTTACGGCGCATCTACTTCTAGGTCATTAGCGCCCGTATACTGTGTTATTGGCAAATACATTTGACTACTATAAGCAACAGCAAACAATAGGGAATATGCCAAAGAACTCGGATTAGGAGCCTCGACAGTTTCAAGACATTTGAAGGAAATCGGCAAATCCAAAACTGACATTTCATACGGTACAGCCTGATATATTTCTAACAATGAATTGTTTTTCTTATTTTAATTAATCTGTTTTATTGTCAAATACATTATCCAACTATAAGAAATGAAAAAATAGGACTAAAACAGACCAAAAGAACCGTATGAAATAAACGAAATCAATTACTTCAAAGTTTAAGCACTTATTTCATCCGATTGACATCGCTTATTCAAAACTTTCCTCAAAACCTTTTTTGTAGACCATTTAGTACGCTTTCGAATGGTAACCTTTCGCTTCCCAAGATTTTCAATCGTTTTCAAGATATTAATGGAAGTATACGAAGTTCCCAAAATTTTCATTATTTCTAGCAACAGAAAATTGGTCTCATTTTTCCTATCCTGTTTTACATACAAATACATTTTCCCAACATAAGAAATTTCAAAAATAAAAAGCAATAAAAAACCAAGGGAAAGAGGCAAAAATTACAAAAAGAACGACAAAAACCCGTTCATAAGAAAAAAACAGACGTATTTGAAGATTTAAGCACTTATTTCTCCGATTGACATAACCTAATCAAAAATAGTTTTAGAATCTTTTTTGTAGAAAATTTAGTAAGCTTTCAAATAGTTTCTATCTACTTACCACGATTTCCCAACCGTGTTCGAGATATAAATGAAAGTATACAAAGTTCCCAAAACTTTTCATGTCTGTTAATAAAATATTTTATTCTAACCCTTCCTTAACTCCAAACGTAACAAAACTTTCAACATATTAGTTTTAATGAAAGAAGAACATGCAGATAATGTTTCAACTGAATCCCGTGATTCTAAGTACCCAAACCAAAAACGGTATTCAAAAACTATTTTTCCAATTTTCTCGAAAACGGTTAAAGCTATCACCTTGAAAATGGTTTCATTCGTTTTCCTAGCCCAAGAAGCATATAAAAAGAGTCCTTACAAGCTTATGAACTCAAAAACGTAAGCGTTACGATTTTTTTTGCGCAAATTTCGCCCCAAACGCCATCTTCCAGTGGGCGGATTTTGCTGGTTAACGAACTTGACCTTTCAAATTGGACGAAAGATTTTTGTACCAAATTTCATCAAAATCGGACCATCAGGGAAGCCAGAAATGAGCGAACAGACAAGTATGTATATATATAAATAAATATATACATATATATATATATATATATATATATATATATATATATATATATATATATATATATATATATACAAATTTCAACCACCATTATTTTCGGTCTCTAGGGGTTCTGAAACGCGAAATTTTCTTGTCGGCACTTCCGGATTGTTTCATTGTATCAACCTTATAAGCGGGGTTCCTCCCTATGGGGGAGGGAGGAACCGCGCTAAAATGGGTTGTAAAAATAAACTAAATCAGGGTATTTGGAGGGGGGGGGGTTACTCCGGACCTAAAGTACTTATATACTCATACCGGTCGTAATTTCTGCTGTATTCTAACGAAACGCGGTATACGTCATGGGTAACTCATGAGAAAGAAGTGTTGTAAACATTAGCTAAATCGGTCAAGCGGAATGGGGGGTTTACTTTGTAATATATTTCAATAGAATAGCCCGCTAGAAGTAGGTTCGCAAGGCCGCCGCAAGGAGCGCTTTCTACCACTAGGGGGACTGTATCCTGTTCCTGCGTCAGATCAAAAGACGAAAATATGAAGTTTTTATTGTGTTTATTAAGTAGTGTAGTAGCTACCATGAGTAAACATAACTCTGGAAGCAAATTAATTACAAAATTAATAATTGAACAGTTACTCATTACAAAATTAAAAGAGAACTCTTCATGTTTTTATTGGTACTTACGTACTAGTTGCACCGATCTCGAGAACTGGCTCTCGTTCAGGCTCCCAGTCAGTGATCCGGATCAGGCAATATGGCGACCTGTTATTCAGACCACTTATGGCACCAAGACCATGTATTAATATTATCAACGAGTTGGATTGACTAGAGTTTCGATATATCCTTGAGCGAGCGGAAACACATAGCAATTCTGCCATTAACATAAGTCCTTTTAATTTCCTAAATTACATAACATCAGCAATTATGTTAATTTAATAATTGCTATGCGTTTCCGGTCGGTACGTTCGCTCAAGGTTATATCGAAACTGTAGTTAATCCAATTCGTTGGTAATATAGATCACTGGTTTATATCGAAACTGTAGTTACACCTTTCTTGGTGTAAAATATTGCGTTGCAGCAAAAATGCAATTGCATCTTTTTCGGTTGTTGGTAAATTCCAAATACTCATTTTCACCGTGGAGAGAACAGCACAAAGGACACAAATTTACTCTAAAAACAAACAACACTCACAACTCACTGAAACAATAAATTTTAAAGGAGACGAATTTAAGAGCAAGGCACACAAAACAATGAAGACTAGAGCGGGAAAGAGAACAACCAATGGAATTGCTCAAAAGATCAACCAATAGAAATGCTAGTTATTCTCTTTTCCGCTCTTATAATGGAGATAACCTCATAATAACCTGTCATTTCATGAACCGGATCACTGGGCGTGAGCCTGAACGAGAGCCGGTTCTCGAGATCGGTGCAACTAATACATAAGTACCTTTTTATTTTATTTATATAGGATATTTTAAGCAAATTATTCTGGAAAGGCCAACCCAGCCTTTAATTAATTTAAGAATGGGTACCTTGGGTGCTAATGAATCTAGTAGTCGAAGCGGCCAAGGGGAAAATCAGGCGGCCGGAGCATAGTACTGACCATACTATCTCCCTAGTGTGCCGTATGGTCATGAATCAGATACCTCTATAGTATCTGCCCCTCAGGGCCCTCGTGGCCTGTTACGGGAATGATTTAATAAATAATAATCAATAAATGTTGATATATTTTTGTTCGTTTCAGGAAAGAAGAAATGTTTACTATGAATGGGTTACTGGATTAGGTATAAATGGACCAAAGCAAAGGTGAACGTAAGAAATACGTACCTTATGACGTTTTCGAAGAGAGAAAATGGCTATTCTTTATCGTCGGCTACGCACCAACCAACAATGTCGTATATATTATATACGTCGGGTTTTTGTTTATACTCCAGCTCTTCGTGGAGGCGATGGCCGTCTACGCTGCCTTTTTGCTGTCGTCCAAAAAAAGTTTGGTTTTCAACGCCATACATGTGATCAGTGCATCCTGGTTCGCCGTATGGGGCCTTGCTACCAAGTTCTTCGCTAATAGGTAATACTAATAAACCTGTAATTCAAAAGTCAAAGAAAATATTATGACATCTTTGAATCACAATAAAATTATATAAATGATAATTTAATTAATTTGTGAGTGTGTGTGTTTCCGTCAGTGTGGCTTCAGTACAGAAAATAAAGCCCTCACATTATACTTTCCAAGTCACACCGGAATGATTTTTATTTTGTAATAAACCTTTAAATATTCTATTATTTATTATTATAATAGTACTTCTTAATTTTTATTCTAGTACTTTATTTTTTTTAAACTATATTATGTAGTTTATTTTCAAATTATATTTATTTTTTAAGTAGTGTTTATTTGTTATATATTTTGAATATTTTATTTAAACCTATTTTTTTTATCTTATATTAATATCAAACGATTAATAATTATGCGAGAAAACCACCTTTGATGAAACAATATCTCGAGTATTTATTAGCTTATCACATTTTTGTAACCAGAATAAGAGACCAGTTTTGCTTTGTAAGTTTTTAGAAGTAACCTACCTTTAAAATTAGACAAAAGATTTGTGTACCAAATTTCATAAAAGTCTAAGTGTTCGCTCCCTCTACGTATATACATATGTACAGGGTGTAACGTAAGTGGATACGAATACCTAAGGAGATGATAGTAGACACCAAATAGAACACAAAATGTCCTTTGGGCTGAGGGTCAATTCCCAACAGGGAACGAGGAAATTTAAGTTTTGTGTTTTTTCAGGTGAACCACGTTTTTCGTTGAATAGAAAGCAGTAACTAAATAACTGTTTAAGATATGTAATTCCCAATTGCAGCGTCGTAAATAAAATTCACTTTAAGAACAAGTAGACTTTGTCAGATATAAAACCAGCGAAAAGGGGGGAAAACTCAGTTTAAATTTAATATACCAGTGGAAAGTAAGTGGCGACGAATACTTAATGAGGTGATAGTAGACACCAAATGGAACACAAATGGTCCTTTGGGTAGAGGTTTTCTTTTGGGGGGGGGGAGAGAAATTATGGGTTATTCTAATTTATTTTCACTGTTTGAATTGCCACTAGGCCTGGTTGGGAAAAGATATAGATTGTAACAGATGGTTGTCGCTACTATGGGTAGGATGGGAAGGATGTGTCGGGAGAAGGTAACCAGGTAAGTACTGTGTCCCGGTAAGGGTGCTTCCTTGAACCTGGGGGATAACGACTAGGTACTTGGCCTTAGCTGTTCCGCTGATTCGGGGAGAAGGTGTTCGGTACTGAGCCGTAGCCGTTCCTCGAAGCGGGAGTGAGAAGGGAAAGGAAATAAATAAATAGCCCAAAGTATTGAGTAGAGTTGGGGGAGTAGAAGTCGGGAGTGCAGTGACTGGAGGCTGGCGTGACCACTGAGTAGGTCGAGACGGCGGGCTTCGTGCTTTGCCCAGAGAGAGAGATAGTGCCGAAGGATTCACAGGAACGCACAACGCGAATCTTGGCGAGAATTTGTGTCCCAGATAAATCACGCAACACCAACTTCACAAATTTGGGACACCATAAGAAAAATTACTGGACGCCGCAAACGCACTTTAAACCTCTTAAAATATTATAACACAACTTAATTTCTCCTATAGATACTGGTAACTGTATTGGAGAATATTACCAAACATTATCTTCTAATAGAAATTACAACAACCGCTTTCTACAGATAAAAACAGAGCGAGAGGTGTATCCTCTAGAAATAGTCCATAACCCCTTAGATCCTTTAAACCATTCATTTTCCATGGTGCCGATATGTCCTCCATGCTGCTGTTACACAAGAGACTGATAAGATCGAGTCTGGATTGCGGCTGTGAAGCATATGGATCTGCCACTGATCGAACACTGTCTATGCTAGATAGTATCCACTATGCTGGGCTTAGGTTGGCGATTGGTGCATTCCGATCAAGTCCTGTACTTAGCATATGTGCTGAAAGTGGTGAGCCTCCTCTGGAGTATCGTAGAGCCCAAGTAATGTTATGCTATAATTTCCTCCCCAAATAACCCCATAAACACACTATTTGACATAAATAATCGGCCTAGAAACAGCTTAAAAAAGAAGTCCTCTCCATCAAGAGTCTTAACCCTACTAGAACACTTTGAAATAACTCTTCCTGAAACATTATCTCAAAACATTACATCTAAAGAGCCATGGCTTTAGTCTACTCCATCCGTCAACCTTTCATTAACCAAATACACAAAACACAACACAAACCCAATCATTCTCCGCAACGAATTTAATAAAATACTTGGCGAGAGTTCTAAATTAACCAATATATTTACAGACGGCTTCAAAACCTCCGAAGGTGTTGGCTCCGCAGTTTTAATTAATCAAGAAATTCATATTTTTTCACTAAATAAAATCTCTTCCATATTTACAGCTAAAATTCTCGCTATAGAGAAGGCTCTCAATGCCGTTGCACACAGAGGTAATTCAGTCACCATCTTTTCAGACTCTTTATCAGCTCTAATGGACATAAGTAACAATTATTCTAAATATCCATTGGTCATTAGAGTAATTGAAGCTCATGATTGCCTTCAGAGAAATGGAAACGATGTTAATTTTGTGTGGATTCCAAGTCATTGTGGAATACCCCAAAACGAAAAAGTTGATCAGGCAGCAAAAGTAGCTACCACTGAAGGAGTAGCATTTTACCAAGTACCAAGGAATGACGTCGTTTCTTATATTAAAAGTCAAATCAAATCGTCCTGGATCTCTAAATGGTACAATATCAGAGAAAACAAATTAAGGGAAATAAAGGCTTATGGCTGATTCACGCTAGACCGTCTCGGGTCCGGGCCGGGCCACGGCCGGGGCCCGGCCGGGACACGATGAAACAATCATACCAGCATTTTCAATGGACTAGTTCACGCTACACCGGTCCGAGTCCGTGTTTTTTGCGTGTGTGATTGCTTAACCGTGTCCCGGCCGGGCCCCGGCCCGGACCCGACACGGTCTAGCGTGAATCGGCCTTAACCCTGTGCTCTGGAGGACTTCGTCTATAGTGGAAAATAGGAGAGCAGAGGTAGTCCTTGCTCGGCTCAGGATAGGCCATACACGATTGACGCATTCTTATCTAATGTCGAGGAATGAATCACCAGAGTGTCTATCTTGTGGTGTCGTAATGCCGTGCCTACGAGAATGACAGGTCTCTATTTGAGCTCTCGGGTAATTTGAGTGAAGATATGGGTGATAGCCCGACTAAGATCAAAAATGTATTTAATTTTTTAGAATACACACAACTTCTAAATAAACTATGATTGTTGTGGCACGTGGCCCGGGGTCGAAGTAAACCGAAACCCCGGCACCAAACAGAAATCATTGCTCAAGGTACTTAAATTAACTATCAACAAATATTTAAATTAAGTAACATAAGTTTAAAAATTCTAATATTCGATAATACATCATTTTGAAGACAATAATTTAATCACATAAAGGCTTAATAACAGCCCTTACAACCATAAATTTATAAAATAAAATTCCAAACTTTATTTAACATCTGTGGCGTTAATATCCTAAAGGGTTGGTACGCCTTAAGAAACCAAAAAAAAAAAAAAAAAAAAAAAAAAAAAGAGCCGGTAGCTAGGTCTTGCTGGAGCGCCGGTTGCTTGGTCCTGAGGGCGCTGGCTGGCCGATCTTGAGAGAGCTGGATTGTACTGGAGAGAGCGCCGGAGTGGAATGGCTCTGGCTTTTTTTCCCCCTAAAAGTGGGGAGTGTGCAATTCAATAGAAATCGACAAAAATAAATGGAAATAACCCATAATTTACCCCCCAAAAAAGAAGTAAATTTAAACTGAGTTTTAGCCCCCTTACACTGGTTTTATAATTGTCAAAGTCTACTTGTTCTTCAATTAAATTTTGTCTATATTACGACGCTGTGAATTGTGGATTACATATCTTAAACAGTTATTGTTTTCTATTCAACGAAAAACGTGATTAACCTAAAAAAAACAACACAACATTTAAATTTCCTCCTTCCCTGTTGGGAATTGACCCTCAGCCCAAAATACCATTTGTGTTCCATTTGGTATCTACTATCACCTCCTTAAATATTCGTCACCACTTACATAACACCCTGTATATACAAATTTTAACCACCGTTATTTGAGAGATCGTTGTGTGCTGAAAAGTGAAATGTTCTAGACGCAGTTCCGGATTGCGTCTTGAGGTCAACCTCATAAGAGTAATAGAAGAACTCTCTTTGGAGGAATAGAAGAATCTTTCTAAAAAATATTAAAACTTATAAGGAAGATTTATTTTTTAAGTTGAAACCTATTTTTAATTTTAAAATGTTATCAATGATCATTGCTGTCCTGTTTGAGCAATTGCTGATAGCCGATAGGTAATTCAATTTTTTTTTTCTCTTTTTCTGCAGTCTGTAAATATATGTTTATTTGTTAGTGGAACGTTGCACAGTCTACAGTTTGTTTTTATCTGTTTTGTCATCAAATAGTTCATGTGTCAAATGTGAATGTCCAATACGTAGTAAAGTAAGCACCTCTTCTTCTCCAGTTACTTTACGAATACTGGAACTCCAGGCTTCTACAATCCGTTTAATGTCTTCTAACTTCTTGTCTTGTGTGCATGTCTAGTCAGTTGTCACCTGAAACCCCAAGGGAGCAACCTTGGTCCCCAGGTTGGGAAACCTTGGTCTCCCTAGCTAATTATGTCATTTAATTGAATGATATGATCCGAAAACAATGAAAAAAGAAATGCATGAATTGAGCTAAACTTATTACATGAATTTCTTCTTTTGACAGGTCTCTGAAGAAAGCTATGAAAGAAATCAAAGCCGGAATATACAATTATCAGGAAGAAGAATTAGATGATGAACAGATAAAAATGAAAGAAGATATACCGAAAGAAATAAAAAAGAAGTCAAATGCTCTTACTTTTATGTACGCTATTGGATTCTTCTCCAACACCGTGTTCTTCCCTTTGTCACAATTTTTCCTATTAAATGACAATGTAAATGGGCCGGATTTCCTGAACCCTTATCTACCTCATGTATTCTACATACCCTTCAACACCAAGACCACATTGGGCTACATTGTCATATACATAATGGACTTCTCTTTCATTCTTTTTATCTACGCCACGGCAATTTGCCTCAATAGTATATTCATAACGTGCACCGTAATGGTCAAAACACACTACAGAGTACTGAATCATTCTATCAAAATGATGCAGAGGAGGGCCTATTTGAGGTACATGAAAAGTAATAATATTGATCCAGGAAAAATATCCGAGAAAGACTTAATTTCGACAAAAGAATTTCAGAATTGTATGTATTTCTGCTTGAAACAAAACGTTATGCATCATCAAGCCTTATTGAGGTAAAATTAGTTTTATTTCACTAAGTAATTGTATTATTTATTTTACTGAATAATTATAATTTTTTGAATGATATGACTCATAATGTGGGTGACATTAGCTCATTTGTAAACACTCACTAATATGCTGGAGGACCTGAGTTCAAAACTCAAGCGTACTGAAGATTTTATCTTCTGGTGTCTTCGGTCATGGGTTGGGTTCTGGGCCCAAGACCGACCCTAGGCCCACCAAACCTTTAGATGATTTACTAATGTGTACCTGCAAAGGGAGAAATCAGGCAACCAGAGCATAGTACTAAACATACTATCTCCTTCCACCAGTATGGACAACTGAAGAGGTTCTGATGAAGCATTATTGGTAGATGGTTCACCTCAAGTTGCGGCTGAAGGCCTCTTTATTCCGTTATTTATTTTATAGCCGTTGAGGTGATAACAAATCAAGGAATAGTTGGGAATCGGCAAGGAGAAAACTTCAGTTGCTAAGAACTTCAACATACTGAAAATAAATAATGAGAAATATTATATAACAATTATTAAGAATACAATTTCTCTCTTGAGTTACCTACTATTACTAATGGAGAAGTAAATGTATTAAAATTACAGGTTCAGAGAAGACTGTAAACTGTTCGTGGGTTCTGTTCTCCTGGATATTTTTGTTTTGTCAGCCCTCATATATGCAACAATATTGTATCAAATGTATCAGGTAACAATTAGAATGGTTTTTTTTTCTTAAGCTAATCCAAGTGTTGTTTGTTTCTCTTCATAGTATCCGTATGAAGAGTGTATTTATCTTGTACACATGTTTCATTGCCTTATCTGCTATATTACATGTAGTGATTATGTTACTTAAATACATATTTTATATTAAGATAGGGCTTTTCATCAAATAATTATGCAATACAAAATAATAGAATGTGAGTTTAAACATAAAAGTAATTTTTACTTAAAATAATACTCTAAAGTGAGTAATTTTGATAATAATAAACCATAATTAAATAATATTAAAATCAAATTCAATGTCAACTGAGTTGCACTCATTATTGTTCAAATCAAAACACAAATTTTAATTCTTGAAGTAACTGGCAGGAGTTGCTGCTCAATTTTTTTTAAAATATTATCTTATATTTGCGACGTTTCAAACCTGTTTAGTTTCATCATCAGACGTGTGCGTGCGTGTGTGTGTGTGTTTGTGTGTGTGCGCGTGCGGGTGTGTGTGTCAGTTAACACAATACATGTAAGTTTTTGTTTTTTTTCGCCACAAAATTCGGTATATAGTGTCCCTTAGCAAACAATTGAACGAATGTGTTAACCAGCAAAATCAGTCAATCTGGAGGGGGGCTTACTCCAGACCTTAATTACCAATTTGCTCATACTGGTCTTCATTTCAGTTGTACTGTAACAAAAGTCGGTGTACGTCCTGGGTATCTAATGAGAAGAAGTCTTGTTAAAATTAACTAAATCAGTTCAGTAGGATTTGGGGTTTACTCTGTAAGATATTCAAATTGAATTGCCGTAATATCAGCATTGGTTGTAACTTCTACCGCTAGTAGGGCCATGGTCGCTGTATGGTTTGGGGTCATGTACAGCTTCTCCTGTACATCATGTCTGCTGTTCATAACAAATATAGGTTATATTAAGCAAATTATTCAGGAATGCACTAGACACTACCCATATTCTGAGGAAAGTGCTTAGTTATGCAGGTTCTGCATGATGGACTTATCTCTGATTTTTTGGTGAGAATTTGAAACCTGTATTCGAGCACTAGTTTTCAAGGTTGTTAACTGTGTTTTGTATGTACATTTATGCCATGTTCACTTTCTTGAATCTGATGTTTAGAAGAAAGTCATCAAACAGTGCAGTAATATTCAAGAATTCTATGATAGAATTGCTTTGAAACCTTCTGTCTCTTTAATATTATTATTTGAAACCAACATTAGAAATAATCTGCTAATTTATGATTAAGTCATATGATAATTCATCTCGGTTATTTAATAAATGCAGCGAAGGAGTGAGAGAATAGCTGTTTATTTTTTGCAAACACTATGGAACCTAGGTATAGTTCTTGGCTTCCTTATTGTTTGCAGGAAATGGTAGTTCAACTCTTCAGTTCATCATTATTTTGTACAAGGTAACACCAGAAGTAACATCCTATATACTATGAGTGTCAAAAGCATTGATACAGTAAGTTTATTTTGAAAAAAAAGCACTTTTTAAGGAGCACCATATCAATAAAAACAATGTAAATGGTACAGGAGAGATAATTAATCATCAATACTTTATTCAAGTATCAATAATAATATTTCAACAAAATAAATAATTATATATTAACAATAAATATTATAAATCCATATAATACGTCCACAATTCACATACACTACACCAGGATACAAGACCTATGGCCAGATCACCCAGACATGACAGGACACGGTGGAACAGCCATATTAATAAAATCCTCGTTATCCCGTTATCCCCCGTTATCCGTGAAATGTATTCAATGGGAAAGCAGAATAGCAAACACCAGAGGTTGTGTGCTATATGATGCCATGCGCTCTGAAAACTGAATTTTCCGTTCCCAACCTAATCCTACCTACTGGTCTTCTGACCTAAACAGAATCCCTGATATTGTGGAGTTCTTCGTCTCTTCTGGCCTAGGAGGCATTTCTTCTTCAGTGCAGACTCTTGATGACCTTTCCTCTGATCACTCTCCTCTCCTTCTCACCCTTAGTTCCTCTCTGATTCCCCTTCCTCCTAAACCTCCACCTGGCCCTGTGGACTGGCCATTGTTTCAATCTACAGTAGACTGTTTTATTGATCTGAAAGGTGCTCTGAATACACCACAGGGCGTGGATAGAGCTGCTGAGCTAGTTACTCAGGCCATACAATTCAGTATGAAAGTTGCAAGCAAGCAACGGAAACAAATACCCTCCCCTCAAAATTCAAAACTCCCTCCCCAAATCCTTGAACTCTTGTCAGCAAAATGCTGAGCACGAGCCCGATGGCAGAGATCTCGATACCCTTCCGATAAAACCTTATTCAACAACCTTACGAGACGGCTAAAAAACAAACTAAAAAAACTTTGAACTGACAATTACGATACTTACATTTCCTCCCTTGCTAACAGTGATGACTCCTTATGGCAAGCAACAAAGAACATCTTAAAATTCAAACAGACCTCACCTCCTTTATGCCAAGAGGATGGTTCCTGGGCATGAAGCAACGAGGAAAAAGCAACATTATTTGCCGACCATCTCCAACCCGTATTCTCTCCAAATCCTGAAACTAATCCCACATTTACTTCTGAAATCCTGAACACCATCTCCCTTGAAAAAAATGTATGGTCCTGATCTAATAACTGCTAATATTCTTCAACACCTGCCACACAAAACCCTGATGTTCCTTACCCTAATATTTAATACAACCTCTGTACTACTCGATTTCCCACATCCTAGCAACACTCCGAAGTAATCCTTATTCCCAAATCCCTTAAATATCCAATACTTGCCCGCCCCTATCATCCTACTCCCAGTAATTTCAAAGGTATTTGAAAAGCTCCTGTAAAGAAGACTCCTACCCATAGTAAACTCAAACCATAAAATTCCTGATCCCCAGTTTGGCTTCACACCCAACATTCCTCATCCCAAGAAGTCTTCCGTGAAATATATCTTGAAAATTGTACATTCCATATCAAACATGGCTCTTCGGTTTCCTCTGCTCGAACCATTAAAGCAGGTGTTCCCCAAGGTAGCATCCTAGCTCCTCTCTTTTATTCTATATTTACTTCAGATTTTCCAACAACCCCAAATATAGGTACTAGTAATTTCGCTGATGGCACTGCCTTCCTTATTTCCTCTTCCAACCCTAAATTGTCATCTGAAAAACTTCATACCTACCTCAATGACATCGAGAAATAGGAAAACAAATGGTGGATTCAAATAAACCCAGAGAAATGTAACTTTCACCCTGCGATGAGCTGAGTGCCATCCCGTAAAAATCCACAAAACCCCAAGACCCAAAAATGAGGTTTGATATTTAGGATTCCACCTCGACAAACGACTTACCTGGAAAACACACATAAAACAAAAGAGACAAGAATTGAACAAACGCTTCAGACTTCTCCGACGACTAATTGGATTTAAATCAAAACTTTACACAAAAAACACACTGACAATATATAATACCATAATAAGACCGATATGGACAAATGGGATAGAACTATGGGGATCAGCTAAGCCATCAAATATAAATATTATCCAGCATTTCAAATCCAATGTCCTCAATAAAATCCTCAATGCTCCTTCTTTTTTCACAGAGAAGAATTTACATTGTCAAGCATTAAAGCATTGAATATTTTCTGAAATAAACAAAATAAACTTTGCATGTGTATTTTGTACTTATGCAGATTTCAATATTATCTCTTCTCATGCATACATTTTTCTAAGATTGATTGATTACATTTTATTATGTGAAGAAATTTCAAATTAATCAAAAAACATTCTGAATACAGACACAACATAGACTGAATACACACAATATAGACATTTTCACTTTTTTTTTCATAATAGATTTTATGTTAGTCAATTAGAACTCTTGCTGCATTAATTTCAAAGTTTTTTAAAAGAGAGTATGCGGTGTACATATTGGATGATTATTTGAATTTTGATGAATGAATCCCTACAGATATCATTCATTTAGTCCAACTTCACCAGCTTAGCAATAAGTAGTTTCTATGTATTATCTGAGAAGTACAAGCATTTAAATTTCAAATTAATTGTATTGAACTCAATTTCACTAGGTAAGCTGTTATGGGGAGCAGGAGATATTAATATTTTTTACAATTATTATGTTCAATAACATCTTAATACACAGGATTATTATTTTTTTTTTCGTTTACTTCGTCCAAATGAAATTAATAAATAAATAATTTTGTTTTGTAGACACTGCCATTAAATGTACTATTGAATTATACATGCACGAGCCTAGCAGAACAGACTTATATATTTTTCATTTGTGCTTTTGGTGAAGAAGTAATTGGAGCAGTGAGTAATTGTTTTCTTATGCATTTACATATTATTTTTATATGTACAGATAAGAACTTATTGATAGAACTAGATTATTTATTTATAAATTAAGTTAATTTATAGTTCTAAAACTTGGGGACCTACTCTTTATACAGATAACTTTATTTATTCAAAGAGTAAGTCTATGGTAAAAGATAAAATAAGAAAAAGAAATAAAGTGATAGTTGTTAATATTTAAATATCCCGATAAAAGCATTCATAACCCTCCGTCGACCACATGAGAGAGAGTTACACCGCCGCCCACATGGGGTCCACCAGGACCCCATTTACATTTATGTTGGTAACGTCATAATACTCCATAGGACTACCTTCAAAAAATATTCAGTCAATTTCTAGGCATCAGTGAAGATCCCCTCCAAATATGGAGTCTCTGGTTCCAAAATTGTGGTTGTAGGATTTGAAATTGTATTACAGAAAGACAATAACTCAGGAAAATGGAATCCTTTCGTCAGATTGTAAAATTCGACGAATTCAGTTTTATCTTGATACCAGATACTACCATGATGCAAACTAATTAAATTGGCAAAATTAAATACATGTAAATATCAACAAAAAAACTTATCACGGAAGCCCACGTGGAGTCCACTCAGACCTCAAAGCCGTTTTTCAACAAAAAATAATCAGTCAGAGGCATGGACTCTCCTGTATGAGCGATTTGACACTGTCGTTCTTCGGAGCTCTACTGATTAGGAAGCTACTCAAAGAGCAGGAAGGTAGAGATGTGGTGGCAAAAGGGAGAGGGAAATAGTGTGCGCGGGGTCCGCCTAGGCCCTGGTCGACGGAGGGATAAGTAGTTCCTGAAATAGCCGCTATGGTGGCAGCACCTTACTGACATCATTTTGGTTGCATGTGTTGTTCCTCCCTTCATGAGGCCTTAAGTTTTCCTTTACTTTATCCCTGGATCAGGCACAATCCCAGAGTGTTGTAATTGGGTGCAACCATCCTAATAGGACAGCCACCATTTTTTGCCCTTAATGAATTCCTATGGGCATTTTAAGGTCTAAAAAAAATGAGAACCTTTGTAGACATCTAAGAAATGAAATAAAAATTAATATGTTGCTAATAGATGAATCACTTAAATGCAAAAAAATAAATGGTAAAAGCATTGATTTTGCAGTATCGCAAAGGACATTACGTTCAGTTTCAGCCCCCTCCTCTGTAATAGTGTTTTAGTTGCATAAAACTAAAATAATAATAATAAGTAGTTGTGCAACAAAGGTATCACAACCACTGTTCACCACAACCATATCAGATATTCTCATCATCTAGAAACAAAACAAGATGTCTGATATAATTGATACATCAGCGCCGAATGAAGAGAATATCTGCAGACCATACCAGTATGTTGAGAAGCAGGGAAAATATCAAGTCTTGCTTATTGGGCTAAAATATCTCAGTTATCATTATAATTATCAGAGTTATCATTTCGACTAATGGTTTGATACTGAATGCTCCTGTCAGTGCAACCAAATATCTGGAATTATCGGATGAATTAATAATATTATCTCTAATAATTAATAGTATTATCACATTGCTAGAATTTGAAAAAAGTTTTTTAATGCCGCTAATTATTTAAATAAAATATAAATAAGTATAATAATTTTTACGGATTGGAAATATTCCCGAGTAAAAATATCCTCAAGTAAAACCGAGATACCCCAAGCCATAATAATAATAATTACGTAGGGAGCGACTGATGTGTGCAGTTCCTTGGGGCTTTACAAGCCTCCCTTCCTGGGTGACAGGATACCTCACACAGTACCCTAAATACTTACACTGACGAAAGGTCACCGACCGTACACACCCCAGGATTAAGCTCTGATTTAAGTTTAGAGTAATCCTTCTCCAGCTCGTGTTCGACAGTGGCCAAGAACTTCACAAAAACGCATGAAATTGATGAGTTACACGCATAGTGCAGTCATGCAAATGTATTACCCGGCCACCAAAAGCAGACTAGAAAACACTATGCTGTGCAACTTGATGCAGAAAGAACCGTCTGACATTTCTTAAATATCCAGTGTATGTATGTGTATGTGTGTGTGTGTGTGTGTGTGTGTGTGTGTGTGTGTGTGTATATATATATATATATATATATATATATATATATGTTGTTATAATAAAAATAAAAACAGTTTAATAGCCACACGTTGATGTGCCAAAATGTTATAATATAAATTAAAAAGTTTTATTTTTAATAAGTTTATTTACATTACACCTCTACCTTAGGAGCCAATATAATAAAAATTTTATAATATTTAATTTTAAAAACTTTTTATCTCAGGGGTCGGGTTCGAGTCCAGTAAAGTAAAACAAAGATAATTTTAACCAATAAAAAACAAAACAAAAGAAAAAACTCATAGATAAGTTACATCCAGGCATAGGAATGAACAAGTATTACCTGATATAAAGCCAGCTCGGTATTAACTGCATAGGACAGGATCTTCGTTACAACTGTATCTTCATTAACAGGATGAGCCTAGGCTTCATGAAAACTGATGACTATCTGAGACTAGCTGTGCACTGAACTAGAGCTGCATTAGGAATGGCGTTGTTTCTTGGCGGGAGCGTCCTACCGGTCTCCAATGCTACCTGCATCGACTGATAGACAAATATAACAAATAATATTTGCTAATGGCCAAGATTTATGTCGATGCGCCGTAAAAAAAAAAAAATATATATATATTTGCTTAGCCCACCGAATTCAACATATCAATGAGCTTTTTAGTTTTTCAGAATTTTTGGTGTTTTAAAACTTTTAAATTTAATGTAATGTAAAATATCATTACAATATATATATATATATATATATATATATATATATATATATATATATATATATATATATATTGTTAAGATAAAGTTTTATAAAATGAATGCGCCATGTTGGGTCGCCATTAAATGTTAAGATTTTATTATTTTAAAAAGAAATAAAATGATTTTAATTACTTGAGTAAGTTTTATTATATGAATTTGACTTAATCTCAGGGATTAAAGTCCCGAGTGAATGAACAATATAATATTTATTTCCAGACAATCCTGAGATACAAACACCAATATCAAAAATAATACAAATGACAATAAAAGAATTAACAATTACAAAAAAAACAATTTTTACCTCTAAATCAATCCGCTTCCAACAAAGCCTCAATACACTGCGCTTCAGCAATTTCTTCCTCAAGGCGACACGCCCTCTTGCCAGGTCTCGCGCATAGAATGGGTATCTTGAAAGTCTGGATTCTTTTGTCTTCTCACTCCGCCTTCTATGATAATTAACAATGGACTGCGCTCTGTATTCCTCGGAGGATAGCTATGGACTCTAGCTCCTCACTTCACGACTGCTGGGAATCAACTGATGATCCCCAATCCAGGGCTGCTGGGGATCAACTGACTTCTTCTCTCTATAGCTGCTGAGAATCAACTGACGATCCGCAATCCAGGGCTGCTGGGGATCAACTGACGCTTTGCTAGAGGGAAAACTTTGCATCCTTGTTTCTTAACTTCCGCATTATGTTCGTTCATATATAAAGATAATAATTATGTTTTTCGTAACTTCAAATAATTAATTTATTGTTATCTGAATGTAAATTTAATATGGATATATTGTATACCAGTATTGTCCAAAAATATTATTAATTTTGATCGTATATAATACAATGTTAATTGTATATATGGTTTGTGATTTGCGCGGGCATTTCAAAATATTGATGGTTATTTGAATTTAAAAATATTTTCGTGAATGTAATATATCATTACAATATATATATATATATATATATATATATATATATATATATATATATAAGTACTTACATAAATTATTTATTTTGGTTGGGTACAAAACCCCTAGAGTAAATTTAAATCCCAAAAAGACGGAGAAAATTCACCCCCATATTAATAATAAAATAGCTCAACTTTCTTTACATTGATAGTCTTCCAGTTAACATTTTTATAGACATTTTGACTTGTGGAATGGGATGAAACCACCTCCAAGGTTATAATTTTAAACCCCTAGAATTTTGGTTTCTAGTACACCAAAAATTACAAATTGAATTGAAACTATGTTTAAGCATTTCATACTCATCCAAACTAAATAAATGTTAACTTGAACTACAACATGCAAACTTGAAGAGTACTAAAACAAAAAAAATAGTAAAATAAACAAATCTTAGCAATTTTGGACTATTCAAATATTTTTTTTTTTTTTAAATATTTCAGAAATTGTGTAAGTCGAAAACCTAATAAATGTTCTAGAATAAAGACTCAAGAAAATATTTTAGGTAAACATGATTTTAGCATTTATGAAGTGTTCTTTTCATTCCATATGTATTTTTTTTTTTTTTTTTTTTTTTTTTTTTTTTTTTTTTTTTTTTTTTTTTTGTGACTTCTGGAGATAAGATGTCAAAATGTCTTTTTAGTACCTTTAGTTAACGGCATAGGGTCGACATTAGAAATGTGGATTTCTCCCCACTGGGAGGGGGCAAATGAGGTAAAATCAATCAATAACAAAGGTATAAAAAAACATCAGCTTCCAGAACTCTTCAAGAAGTAGAAGTCACATATTTTCCTCATTCTTGGCCATGGGTTTATATAAGGGTGGGCTGCAGCCCCTCCCGAAATTTTCATTTAATGGTAAAAATGTGTCATAAAAACTTTTTAAAATAAATTAAATAAGATCACTTAGTTAATAAGTGTCACTTAGTGCCTAAAACTATTCCAAGCTCTAAATTTTTCATATTCCATACCCCGGAAATGATCTCAGCCCCCCGAAATTTTCTCAGCCCCTCCCGAAATTATTTCCAATATACGCCCATGTCCTTGGCCATAATTCTAGAAATAGCCTTACTTCACTTTGAAAATAGAATTTAATGCCTTAGTGAAAGGAAAATCTAGAAAACTAAACCTATTTCATATCAATGATACTCAAAAAAGATAAATCCTTCAGTAATAAAATTCTGAGACAAGGCAGGATATTTTCAATACTTTCTTTCCCATAGATTTAGAATTAATATAGCCAATTATAATAACTTGATTTTTCATGAAATACCAATGTATAGATTTCTTACAGAGTGCCAAGATTTTCTTAACACTGTATAGTATCGACTGGTGGCATTGTGATGATAAATTCAAGCGAACTCTCGGAATTATGATGATCAATGCAAGAAAGCCTATAGATTTCAAAGGGATAATTTTGACCATTCCAGCTTCAATAGAAACTTATGGAGACGTAAGTACAAATTCAGCATAGGATAAATTTTAGTATTAAGAATTACTAGCAAATAACAATGTAAACGTTGTTATCTCTAGTACTTTTTAATGCGCATTACTTCATTTCAGATAAAAAAAAAAGTAATACTTCATTTTTCTATTTAATATTTAACAGTTGCATGAAGTTTCTGGGAGAATATAAAAGAAAAGGACTTCTTGCATTCATTTTCACCCAAAAATTGTTAACAGATTGAATTTGATTTTAACAGTGTTTTAATCTGAAAATACCATAAATAAATAGAAAACAAGTTCAGCAAAATTAAAGAAAACATTGGTAAGATGAGTACAAAATATAATGTTCACAAAATCAGTTGTAAAAGGTTGAATAAGTTTCTAATCAGGGGAATTGATGTAATTTCAGAAAAGTATAATTGAAACGTATTGAAAAAAAATTAATTAAAAGGATTAAAACAGTTCTAACAGATTATGATTTCAAGAATGGATGTTCATTTGTCTTTTATAATATAATGATAACAGTAAAATACTATTAAAATAAAAAATATTCATATTATAAAAAAAATAAAATTACAAGATAGTTAAAGAAAAAAATAATAATAATAATAATAATAATATCAGGTTTACTACATCTCAGGTCAAATCCATTTTTTTTTTTCATGAGTTTATGTTACAGATTGATAAGATTCATATTGTGTATCATGATGATTGAAACACAATAATCGTGAAACAAGATCATACAAGGCGATAGTCATTTCATCACCTTATCCCATCTTGATGTCTCATACTGATTCCATTTTACTCAAAAGATGTTCCAATGCTACTGCTGCTGTCTTGTCAGTACATTTTAGTTCATGGCGATTTTAGAGTTGTAGTGAGTAGTATTCAACACATATAAAATAATTCATTCCAAGCTACAATCAGATGGTGATGACATTTTTTAAATTTACTTCGTACATTTTTCAAAATTCATAATACATATGTAATAACAGTCTATTGATTTCATCACGCTTACACTTCCGAGGTCAAAAGCTTATCAACACTTGGGCTATTAACACCGGGCTATCTACAGGTTGCCAGCCGATTATAATGTCAACAGCACGTGTTAGGCCACCCATTTAAGTATGGCTACGCCTTGCGTTGCTAAAGCAGTTGGCTCAAAAACGTATTAACCCTCTTGTTGTTCCTCACGAGTTAACTCGTGCTTGATTAGCAGGGTCCCAGATGCTTCACATGAGATAACTTGTGATCTACTCTCGATACCCCTGACACTCCTCACAAGTTAACTTGTCCCATTAGCCCCGTATGTTGCTTCTCCGGCCCAGTGCTATTAAATCGTATAAAATCAGTGGGCCTAGCAAGAATAAGGAACGTTCTCAGCTTCATTAAATCCACGTCAGAGAATGATGACTTATCTCTGAGGTATAATGAAATAATGCATTACATTTTCTGAGCATTTTTAGATCTGTAATGAATATTCATTTTCTGTAAAGGTTAATTTAACTCAGGCTTTATATATCAATTATCATGTAATTGCTAGTTGAATTGATTTTATCATTTACGAATAGAGTTTTACCCGGTACTTCAAATATATAATTTTCTATGTCATCAAATCTTCTTTGTATATTAATTGAAATTATTCATCTTGCAAGTAATATATTATTCTCTATAAAAAAAATATAAAGTCCTAAAATCGACATTGTTATGGGTAATTGTTGGAGATTGAAGCTGATGTGCCTCGCCGCCTAATTCCAGGGTTGTTCACAGATTAGTCTCTCCAACCCTATTGTTGCTGTTTATAACTTTCAGCTGCAATTTGGATCTGGTTTAGTGAGGTCCATATAAATAGCCTCCTTCTATTATTTTATGCTATAAATGATATCAATTAGGTAATTATATCGTCATTTCTTATCTGAGTGATTTTCTTTTCCATGCTAGAAAATTTCTGTTATTTTAGTATAAAAATTGCCAATCTAAAGGACATTTGATATTATAACTTCATAATTCTAAATATATAACAAGAGGATGATGAGAGAGACAAAAGAGTCAAACAGGATTGAAGTCAAGACGAGGAGAGATTGGTGAGCGTGCCTCAACCAAATCTTTTATTTTTTAATTTCTTCATTACATGATGGCTTTTTGTCATTCTGGCTTAGAAGATCATTCAAAGTTTGTAATATCATACAAATCAACAGTATTATTTTTCTTTTCCATCATTTAAAAATCCTTTTTCCAAAATTACGTTCTATAATGTAATTTTTTTTTTACCTTAACACAAGCAGTCCTATTTACTATTAAATTATAGATATTGTCATAATTGTATTAGCATTTACTGTCTATATATTATGGCAGTTATTAATTGATCTCAATTAGTGAAACTTTACATTTATTTTTTAAAAGCAAAAACCCAGAATTGAACTATGTAGATATAATGGACAACAGAGTGTGGAAAAGGTTTAGGTTTTTGTTTTCAAAAACACATTGTAAGCTTTCAATAATTGAGACAAATTAATTACTGAAATAATGTATTTCGAAGCATATCTTACCAGAACAAAACAAAATTCTGTGTTCTGGATTATCTCTCTCTCTCTCTCTCGCTCTATATATATATATATATATATATATATATATATATATACAGGGTGTTTCAGGTCAAAGTAGCCAATGAATTCTAGGAGGTGATTCTTGACATCATTTTCAACAAAAAAGTTCATTTGAAGGGAAAAGCAGTTATGCCTAATTTTCTTCTTCTTTTTTTTTTTTTTTTTCTTTTTTTCTTTTTATTATTATTATTATTATTAAAACGGGTGCCCACATAGAGGGAGCTGCACCGAGGCCAACAAGGCCTATTGTGCCACCCGACAAGCCAGCCTGTTACACCAACAGCGCCGTATCCGAGATGAACCTTAATAGAGTTCGAAGGTTCAGTTCAGGTAGCCTTCTAGGGTCATCTATGAAGTCTGCACCAAAATACAGGTATCTCTTTGCTACAAGAGCTGGACATCTGCATACGATGTGATACGGCGTCTCGTCGTCCTCAAAGCATAGTCTGCACCATGAAGTCCTGGCCAGCCCCATGGAATAGAGGTGCCGGTGCATTCTACAGTGACCTGTAAGAAGAGCTGTTACTAGTCTTACCTTGGACCTGCACAGATTAAGAAGAGTCTCCGTCCTCTTCTTGTCCACAAAGGAAAGGAACAGCTTCGCCTGTCTCTGGGTGGAGCTGCTGCACCACTTCCTCCTATGCTCAGCTTCCGCCCAGCTGGTGCAATCCCACATTGAGGTTCTGGTGATAGGGGGATTGTCGCTGCACCAATATTGGCCAACTCGTCAGCTCTTTCATTACCCTGGATACCAGAGTGGCCTGGGACCCACTCCAGTCTGACCTTGTTACGTCGTCCAAGTAAGTTTAAGCTGTCTTTGCATTGCTGTACTACCTTTGACCTGATCCTATTCGTGGATAGAGCTCTTATGGCCGCTTGGCTATCGGAGAAAATAGTGAAGCGCCTGTTTAATGGAGAGCCGCTATTCATAAGGTCTGCGCAAGCGCCGATGGCGGTGACTTCAGCTTGGAACACCGTAGCATACCTCCCCAGAGGCAAGGCAACACTATGTGTGGACCCCTGAATCCACACGCCAGCTCCTGTGCCAGATTCGGTTTTTGAGCCGTCTGTGTAACAGAACCGATCCACCCGGCTTGGTGTTAATTTGTGCTCCAGCGCTGCTTCCCTCGGCTTGATCACAGTTGTGAAGTTTGAGGTGAAGGAGTGCTGGTCCTGAAAGTCCGATGGCATGCAGAGAATTGGGTCCTGCCAGTTCCTTCGGATAATTACACAGTGAGCCCCTAGGGTTGGGCAAGGTTCGTGCCCTAAAATGGCGAATCTGTACGCTGAGCATCTAGCTATCTCTTCGATATATATCTCTACTGGTTTAAGGTCAAGTAGAATCTCCATAGCTCCTGTCGGTGTGGAACACATTGCTCCCGTAATCATCAGGCAAGCCAGCCTTTGTGGGGAGCACAGAGTCTTCCTAACACTGTCAGTGCCGCATCGATGCCACCATACTACTGCACTGTATGTGATGATAGGCCTCACAATCATTGTGTAAATCCAGTGCATACCTTTAGGGGTAATGCCCCAATTGTTCCCCACCACTCTCCGGCAGGCCCACAAGGTTTTTGTGGCTCTTGCTGCTGTCTTGCGGATATGCTCCTGCCAGTTAAGCTTTGAGTCTAAGGTAACACCCAAGTACTTCACTGTCTTGGAAAAACTTAAGTTATGGCCTGACAGGCTAGGTGTGCCCAGTCCATCCAGTTTCCACTTCAAAGTAAAAGGCATCACTGTAATTTTCTGTGGATTAATCCTAAGGTTCTTCTCCTGGCACCACTTGTCCACCGAAGACAGTGCCGTGTCCAGCAGTTCACTCACAGTTGATTGCACCTTGCCAACCACCGTAATTACCAGATCATCTGCGTATGCCTGTGCTGAGAAGCCCTGATTCTTCAGCCTCGTCAGCAGTGTATCCACCACTAGACACCACAGGAGGGGTGACAGGACGCCCCCCTGGGGACATCCTGTCCTAGGTACAATACTCTTACAGTAGGTCCCCTCTGTCAGCCTAATAATGCGGTTCTTCAGAAGATTGACAGTCCAGTATGTGACGAATTCTTCGACATCTTTCTCGATCATGGATTCTTCAACTGCCCTAATAGGGGTGCAGTCGAAGGCCCCCTCCACATCATGAAACGCGCACAGAGCAATTTCCTTGTACTGTAGTGCTCGCTCCAGTCTGCACACTAGATGGTGGAGAGCCAATTCACATGACTTGCCAGACTGGTACGCATATTGTTGTTCGTTAAGGGGGTTCCGTCTTAATCTCTTATATGCCTGTCTATGATCTTCTCCAGTGTCTTCAGTAGGAAGGACGATAGACAAATCGGCCTGTAGTCCTTGGCATACAGGTGTGAAGCTCTACCTTGTTTGGGAATAAAGCAGAGTTTGGCTACTCTCCAGGTCCGTGGAATATGTCCCATGACCAAACTACTCCTGAAGAGTTGTAGGAGCGTTGGCATGAGTATATCTACCCCATGTTGCAAAAATGCTGGATATATGCCGTCTAGGCCCGGTGATTTATATGGTTTAAACGTTCCAATGGCCCATCTGACGTGCGCTGCCTTGACAATTTCCCTCGCATGCCTCCATGCCTCCGGATTACCTCGTCTGATGGGATAGTCATCTCCTTCATATGAGTTAGCCTCCTCGCTAGTTGGAAAATGAGTAGCGAGGATATAGTTCATGGTTTCTTCCACCGATTCCGTATAGCCTTCAGCCTTCTTAACAGTCCCAATAAGTTTTGTGGAGCTGTTGGCTAGAACCTTATGGAGTCTTGAGTATTCCGTTGCACTATTCACTTCTGTGGAAAATTTCCTCCATGACTCTCTCTTAGCTTTCCTCACACCTATGTTGTACTGTGACAATTTCTTCCTGTATTCCTCCCAGCTGCCTCTGCGTTTAGCTCTGTTAAAGAGCTTCCTTGCTTCACTCCTGAGTCTGGACAGGTTCCCATTCCACCAGGAGGAACTGCTGTTGGTCACCACAGTTTTCCCAGCACAGCTACCTTCAAAAGCCACCTTAATGGCCTCGGTAATGTGATCATTCATGGCTTCTAAATCGATGCCAGAATGTGCTCTCTGTGGACAATCGTCCATCCTACCCGAAAGGATTTCGTTGAACCGGGACCACTCTGTGAGTCTCGGGTTTCTGATAACGCGTGCTGCGGGGCCAGCTGCCTCTATACAGTACGTAATATACCTATGGTCAGAACCCGAAACTTCATCCTCCACCCTCCAGTTCTTGACCACAGGTAGTAATCGCCTCGAAACAAGGGTAATATCAATGACCTCTCTTCTTGTCCTGATAACAAAGGTAGGCTCGCTGCCCCTATTAACGACATCCAGATCATTATTTAAGACATAATCAAGTAATGACTCACCTCTTTGGTTGCAGTTAGTGCTACCCCAGACCGTGTGATGAGCATTGGCATCACAGCCAATCAGGCACTGCAAGTCCCTCTCCCTGCAGTAGTCCACAACTAGGCGCAACTCAGCTCCTGGGGGGTTGCACCGCTCGTATGGGAGATAGGCCGAGGCCACCACCACCTCTCTCAGGCCATCTCCCACACGAGCGGTAATCTTCGCTACACACAGGTCTCTGCAACAAAATTGCCATAAAGGAAAAACGCTAAGACCAGATTTTAACAGGATACAGGACCTGGGATTCTGCTCATGGCATGTTACGCATTTATAACCCTTCCATCCCAGACCCCGTGCCTGACCTTTAAACAGATAGGGTTCTTGTATTAAAATTACATCTATACCCTTACCTCTAGCATACTGTTCCAGCAGAGCCGTAGCCGCCCTACAGTGATGCAGATTGACCTGCACCAGCCTTATCATCGTCTATGCAAGGTTATCCGGCTCCGTGGGCTTCACACGAAGAGCTCGGGTCAGCTCGCTTCCAGTCTGCGAAGAGGGAGGGTCAAGACCCACCTCCCCTAGCCCGGAAACTGACCGTCCTTCTATGTGTTCCGCCACACGGTCCCGATCTCCCTCCACAGACGATTTCGGCTTTCCTTCGGGCTCAGAAACGACAGCCACTTCCGTCTCCATGGCCGCCACCTCACCCTCAGTTCGAGAAGTAGCCTCATCGATCTCCTTCTTCTTCTTCTGCAGAGGAAACACCTTGAGCCTCCGAATGCCATAGTTCAGACGCTCGTCCTTCCTCTCCAGAATCTCTTTAAGATCCGTCTCTGGCATCTTCAGGGTGACGAAGTGCCCGGTGTCCCTCTCCTGCTGCTCCAGGACAATCCAGCCGTTAGTTGGAAGGAAATTCTGATCCCAAATACGCCTGAGAATATCCCGTGCCTCCGTCTTCACGCCAGGCACGAAAATTCCGGCCCTAGCCATAGGGATAAGGTCCGCCAGCTCCACTGCCTTAATCGTGTGCTCCCCGAGTTTCACACCAGCAATGTCTTTTGCTAGCCATTTTTTGGTGTTTTCGTCAAGGCAATTCACAATGATGGCGCCACCATCCATGTAGTTCCCATCACATGTAATTATAAAGTCCCTCCTATGGACTTTGTAGTGCTCGTCCACTAACTTCATGACGACGACGTCAACACACCTGTTGTGCTCTGTTGTAAAGCCACACTCAGGATAGCCGGAAGGAACAAGCGCCAGCTTGAAGTTAGATGCAACGCTGGCGTAACTCGTCGGCTTTGGCATCACCTTCTGCTTCTTCTTGATCACCGGAGAAGGGGTGTTGGATCCATCCTCATTCCTCCGTTTACCACCACTGCCCTCGGATTCTGCTTCAGTCGCTGCAATGAAGCTCTTCTTCAGCTTTTTCCTTTGGGCACCAGTGAGTTTCTTCTTGACGGTCTTAAAGGGTAGATCGTCCTGAGAAGTGCCTGGCAAGGGGGATCCCATAACCAAATCACCAACCTCCCTAATCAGTTCCGAAAGGGACTCGGTATCGGTGGCCGGGGTCAAAGGGTTCTCGAGGACTCCCGAAGGATCCTCGACAGGTGCATTTAAAGGCTCCAAGGTCGCCGAAGCTACCGAGGAAGGTAAAGTATTAGAATTTAAATTAGGTTTGGACGTTAAGTTCCCACGAGAAGCTAGGGATAAGACAGTCGCCCGCAGCAGAGCCCCGCATGCTACAGGAAGGCTACTTACAATGGGGGGTCGCCCGGTGCCCCAAGGGGTTACCTACTATCTGCACATCATATTTATCCACCCTGTGCCATCCATCCTCTCAGCGTAGGCTGCCGCATCCTTAGGATTGGGTGTTCCTGGAAAAAAAAAAAAAAAAAAAAAAAAATCTCCCCTAGGTCCTGTTCAGCATGGTTGAACCTGAGCTGACATAGCACCAAGGTTCCTCAAAGCACGCAAGCCCCAACACCTGCTCGCCTAGTTAGGGTCATCACCAAGGTACGGTACCGTGGTTGGGGTTCTTTTTTTTTAACGTAGACATATTTTTTACAGAATAAGAAAGGATTGTTAAAAAACTGTCCAAGGCAATTAAATTCTAATTATGCAATCATAACATACAGAAAAATCTCTTTAAGCAAACCGTAATGTAATTCACTAAACCCATTGATAGATGAAACTTTTTGGACTTCCTATAACACACTTTTTTCTTGATGAATTAGAGGTTTCTTGGGAATCTTTTCCTCAGCCTAACAGACTTCAGTTTCACTACTTACAGGACAACTTCTCCACTTAGCATTACATCTCTACAAATGAAGTGAAGATTTATTGTGGGATAAGGTAAATGATCGGTTCCCTTTTGTCAAAAAATATGAAATGGAGTTTTATTACTTTCAAATACCTCATGTTTTGACTAGACATTTTGGGTAGAATATTCAAAACATTTCAAGATAGTTGAATAATTTTAATCCAAACTTTAAACATCATTTGAAATGTTTTCAAATAAAAAAAAAAAAAATTTTTGTCAAATTTGTTGGTGTCTTTTAGGTGTGAGAGTATCTTGTCAATATGAGGGCTGCCATCTCCAAGGAGTTCTCTCATGTCGTGAGGACTGTCCAAATTAAGTCGTGATTGACAGTCAGTTAAGATATGTTGTATGGTTAGGTCACTGTTACATATTGTACAGGTTGGTTTTTCAGTTTTGGTCGTCAGGTATTCATGAGTTAGCCGTGTGTGCCCGATCCTCAATCTTGCAAGTACAACTTCTTCACGACGATTGTCCCGGTTGGATGATTCCCAATTTAGAATGTAATGGTTGATTTTTCTTAATTTATTGTCGGTTTTGTGATTACATTCCTGTTTCCATTTTTCGAGTATTGTCTGTCGAGTTTGCCTAATAACGTTCTTATAGTAGATTTCAGTCTGTGTGTATTTTTGTTTTTCTGTAATATCCTTGGCGTGTCTGTCAGCAGTGTCACTCTGTCCAAGGTTTTTGTGTCCTGGCAGCCAAAAGAGTGTTATGTGTTTTCCTCTTGTTTGTAAGTCGTGTATTTTGTCTTGTATTTCAGTGCATATGGGATGTGTAGCGTAGATGTTCTGAAGATCCTGCAGTGAACCCAAAGAGTCGCTGCAAATGATAACATGCGTTTTGTGGGTTCGTGGGATGTTCTTCAGAGCTAAAAGGATGGCATGTAATTCCGCATCTAAAATGCTTAAAGACGGTGGGAGCTTCTCGGCATATACATTTCTCTCTATGACAGCTGCACACCCAACTCCATGTTTTGTTTTTGATCCGTCTGTATATATTGTAAGGCAGTCTGAGAGTTTGTTCAGGTACTCTGTGAAGTAATGTGTATATTGGAGTGTCGATAGTGGGTCTGATTTTTTATACTTTGTAAGTGTAAGGTCTATATTGAAGTTTTGTGTCGTCCAGGGTGCAGTCGATGCGAGTTTGTGTGTACTGATATTCCAAGGACCTAGGCCAAACAGCTCTTTTGTTTGGCGAAATCTTACAACAAAGGGTTGGACATGTCTGCGCCTTTGCTCATATTTTTCCATAAAATGGTTCACCATTATTTTAGTAATACAAGATTGGACAGGATGAGATTTAAGCTTGTAGATATAAGAAGCTGATAATAGAGCTCTCCTATAAGATAGAGGGGGCTCCACTGCCTCTGCGTACAGACTTTCGACTGGACTAGACCGGAAAGCTCCTAGTGCTAAGCGCAATCCAGTACTGTGTATTGTGTTCAGCATATTTAGTGTAGTGGGCTTGGCAGACGAGTAAGCCATGCATCCATAGTCCAGAAGGGATCTACTTGTCTGTCGGCACCCCATCTTGTGTTACTCAGGACTCTCATAAGATTTAGAGATCTTCTACTTCTTATGAGGAGTTCTTTGAGATAGGCACCCACGTGAGACGTTTATCGAAGTGTAGTCCTAAAAATTTAACAACATTTGTTTGGGGTATTTGAATGTTGTACAGTTTTAGTTGATGGTCGATATTGCATTTCTTCCTCGTAAATAATATTGATTTTGTTTTTTGTGTGGAGAATGTCAGTCCTGTCAAGTCAGTCCACTGTTCGAGAGAGTTAATGGCTTCTTGTATTTTATTCTGTCCATTTTCTGTGGTGTTTGAACTGGGAACTATTAGTAGATCATCAACATAAAGAATGTACTGCACATCGGGAGGTATGTGATCTTTTACCGAGTCCATGGCAATAAGAAAGAGAGTTGTACTGAGAACGCTGCCTTGAGGAACACCCATTTCTTGCTTAAAGACATCTGAGAGACAATTTCCATTCCTGACTCTGAACGTTCTGTTCGAAAGAAGGGCACTGATGAATTTGAGCGACTTCCCAAGAACACCCTATTCATAGAGTTTAGAAATAATTACTCTTTGCCAGACTGTGTCGAATGCTTTGTTTAAATCGAAGGATACAGCGAGTGTAACCTTTTTGTTTAAGAGTGAATCTGTGATTAATGACTCTAATCGGACCATATGGCCAAGTGTTGAGTGTCTCTCTCTGAAACCACATTGATATACTGAGAGACGATTCCTAGATTCAAGATACCACATTAACCTTTTATTCAACATTTTTTCGAGTATCTTACAGACACAACTGGTAAGAGAGATTGGTCTGTAGCTTGTCACGTCAGATTTATCTTTATTAGGCTTCAGTATTGGAATAACGATACTTTCACGCCAAGGTTCAGGGATATTTCCCCAGTCATAAACTGAATTCATAAGCCGTAGTAGTTTTATGAGACAATTATGTGGGAGGTGTTTTATCATACTGTAGGTAATAAGATCCTGTCCGGGTGAGCTATCGTGCGTAATTGAGTTCGTCGATAGTGAATGGTTCGTCTAAGTAGTTTGATTCTCTGATTGTGCTCGAAAATGGTAATTCATTCTGTGTATTATGTGTATGGTTATTTTCAGGGGTTTTTGAGATATTGCTAAAATGTTCAGCTAATGTATTTGTTATGTCTTGTCGGTTGGTCAGAATCGAGTCATGTATTTTTAGTCCACTTGTAGGTGTACGGTATTTTCTGTGGGTGATTTTTTTAAGGTTGTTCTATAGGTCAGTTTGTGGCGTGTGTCTGTTAATTGTAGTAAGGAAGTAAATCCAGCATTGCTTTTTGCTCTCTGTGACTACAAGACGGCAGGCGGCTTTGGCTTTTTAAAATTTAATTAAGAATTCAGTGGTCGGGTTTCTCCTGAATTTGTTGAGAGCAGTACGTTTTTGCTTGACTGTCTGCTTGCATTTTTCATTCCACCAAGGGGCGGGGAGGTGTTTTTGTACTGTCCTGGTTTTTGGAATTGAAACTTGGGCGGCTGATATTACTAGTTTGTTAAAGTCAGAGATTGTATTAATGTTTAGTTTGTTCATTTCGTTGGTAATATACTGTTGATATTTCGTCCAGTCAGCTTTCTTTGTAACGAATCTTGTAGGGACTTGGAATGCCTCAGGGTTGCTTTCAACATCAATAGCAATAGGAAAGTGATCGCTATTATAGAGATCGTTTTTTACTTTCCATTTGAATCGCATTATGATGTCTGGTGAACATGTAGTGACATCGATGTTAGATAGTAGGTATTCCTGTTTGTGCACACAGATGTGTGGGGGAATTATTGTTGAGGGGGATTAAGCCGTTCAGGTCAAGTATGTTTTCTAAAATTCATCCTCTTGTATTAGTCGTGTTTGAGTGCCATAAAGTGCTCATTGCGTTTAAATCACCAAGAAACATTAGAGGTCGAGGGAGTTGTGTCAGTAAGTCCTGTAGGTCGGTTTGGTCAACCCTATCGCTTGGTGGAAGATAAATAGTTCTGATTGGTGGTAGAATGTAGTTCTGATTTGGAGGGGTTCACTATACACCGTATCCTTTACGTAAATAGCCACTCCTCCAGAGGCTTTACCTCCCAATGTATAGTCCTGTCTATATGATTTGAATCCTAATAGGGATGTGTCTTTGGCTGGTGATAAATGAGTTTCCTGGATTGCTAAGATTTGAATTTTTTTTTATCGCACTAGGTGCTTCAAGTGTTTTTGTAACCCGTTTATATTCCACTGTAATATCATGGAATTAGCAAATGCCATGTTATTTGAGAGAATTTAATATAAACGTGATTTGGGAACAAGTCCTCGTCATAGATAAGATCACACGATAGAGAAAAGAAAGTATAAGAGATAATTGGAAAGGGGTTTAAATTATTGGGAGATTTTAAGTCCTTAATCAGTGCAGGAGTATTGAAAATTAGGCCGAAAGAATATGGAGAAAAGAGAAAAGTCAGTCATTTTTTCCCCTTTTGTGTGTACGATCTTAGTTGTATTTTGTCCTTCCCAACAGGTTGCTTACATTTACTACTTACGTTTTCCGAGTCGGCATCGCTGTGAGGAGAACCTATGATTTCTTGAGCTGGCGTTTTAATTACTTCTTTAGGGAGGCTTGATTCTCGCGGGCTCTTGGTCTTCTTTTCCTTGGAGCAGCCTGGAACTGGAGGATTTGTCGCTTCTTCTTCTTTAGTCGAACTTTTTGAGTGTCCTTCACCAGTGGCTTTATTGGAAATTGTGTTTAAATTTTCATTAAACATTTTTGAACAGCTTCTCTTGGAGGAAGTTAAGTTGTTCTTTAATTGACTGTATGCCTTGTTTTGTCAGCCTGAAATGATCTGAAGTCTTATTTTCTTCAACAGAGTTTGATGCTTTTGAAGAATAGGAGTTTCCAGGGGGCGTTGCTACTCTTTTCCTAGCTTCTCCATAAGAAAGCCTCTCGTAGACCATCTTACACAATATCTGGGACTCTCTTGCATATATACTGCATTTTCTATCATTTGCAGCGTGATTTTATTGCAGTGTACTCTTGAGCATGGGCCTTCGTGTTTCTCCTCTGCACAAGTTCTACACATTTCACTCTTCTTGCATCCTCTGCTTGTGTGGTTATAACCCCAGCAGTTGAAGCAGATAAGAGGAGGGGGTATACATGGTCTTAATGAAATTATTAAATATCCAAACTTCATTTTTTCAGGTAGGGTTTCTTTGTTGAATGTTGCTACGAACATGACTTTTTGAGGGTTCTCTCTAGTTTTGAATCGTCTTATGTGAGTAACACCCTGGTCTTTTAATTCCTGGGTTATACTCTTGTCGGCAAGGCAAGCAATCTCATCACATGAGAAGATCCCTCTTGAAAAATTCAAGGTTTTATGTGGACTTACTGTTATTTCAGCTCCAAAAAACGTTTTTTCGGCGCAGATTTTTTTGGCGACGTTATTGTCTGGGCAGGTGATAAGTAAGGAGCCAGATTTTCTCATTTTCTTTACATTTATGTTTTTCCCGAAGCCGCATAACCATCGTTCCACCATGAATGGACTAACTTTGTTAAATGAATTATCTTTGGAGTCCATTTTAGCATTTTCCTCCGAAGGAAAGTAGCTATTGAGGTTGGACTCATGACGGAATTTTTGAAAAATTTCTTCAAATCTTTATCGATCCTACCTAGTAGACACCGAAAATGACCCCCGTTAAAATTTATATATATCTATATATATATATATATGCATATATATATATATATATATATATATATATATATATATATATATATATATATATATGTGTGTGTGTCTGTTAACACGATAGCAGCCAGAGTTTTTGTTTTTTCATCACGAAACTTGGTATATAGCATTCAATTAGCAAACGATTGAACGAGTTCGTTAACCACCAAAGTCGGTCCACCGGAAGGGGGGGTTTACCCCGAACCCAAAACACTTATTTGACTATGTCAGCCGTAATATTTGTTATATTTCAACAAAACTTGGTATTCGTAGTGTTAATATAGAGAGAAAAGTGAGATATAAAAATGAACTAAATCGGTTCATTAGAAGGGGGGGTTTACTCCGGACCCACAATACCAATTCGCCACTACCAGCCGTGATTTTTGGTATATTTCGACGAAACTCGGTATTCGTAGTGGTAATCTACAGGTAAATATGTGTTGTAAAAGTAAACTAAATCGGTTCATTAGGAGGGGGGGAGGGGTACTCCGGACCCAAATTCCTAATATAGTCATACCGGTCGTAATTTCTGCTGTATTGTAACGAAACGCGGTATACGTCGTGGGTAACTCGTGAGAAAGAAGTGTTGTAAAAATGAGCTGAATCGGTCAATCGGAAAGCGGGGGTTTAGTTTGTAATATATTTCAATAGAAAAGCCGTAGGTTCACAAAGCCGCTGCAAGGAGCGCTTTCTACTACTAGAGTGACTGTATCCTGTTCCTGCCTTAGATCAAAATACGATAATATGAGGTTTTTTGTATTTATTACGTAGTGCAATAGGTACCATGTGTAAACATAACTCTGGAAGCAAATTAATAATTGATCAGTTACTCATTACAAATTTAAAAGAGAACTATTCATGTTTTTATTTTTTTCATGTAGGATATTTTAAGCAAATTGTTCTGGAAAGCAGTCTACACTACCCAAATTCTGAGGAAAGTGCTTAGTTATGCAGCTCCTGCGTGACGGACTTTTTATAATAAGGTGTTTCATGTTTTGAGGCTCAGGCCTTTGATCCTCATTAGTGGGTGCAATGTATGGGTAACTCTTGTTGATGGCGGATGAAGAGTGTTGGTTCATTTTGGTATTAATTTTTCTATTTCGTGGATTACACTTCTTTTTTTTGTTTTTCTCGGAAAATAAAGTTTTCTTAGAAGATATAGATCTATTGGTAGAGCGTATTTAATTTGGATTGAGGTCAACTCGGCTTCTTTAGACCACACAGCGAAACACTAAAAGCACACCGAAACACACAAAGAGCACTCCGAAAGTAAAAATCAACTGCATTTTAAAACCTCCTTCAAAACGATCGACCTACTGCATTGGAAGACGTTCCGCTTGATCAAAGGATAGAATCATGGTTCAAGATGGATTGCTGTCCGGTAAACAGCGCCAGTCGTCAGTGCTGTTGGACAGTGGATTGATCCACTGTCCAAGTTGACAAAAGTCCAATTGCAATTTCGCCAAATTAAAACTTTTTAATTATATAAGCCAATTTTTTAGTTTACTCTAAAGAGTGCCAACTATATCACACAAAAGGTAAATCTATGAAAATTCGGCACAAAATGTGAAATATCTCACAAATGAAAGAATTTTCCAACAATGTCTTTCAGTAACTTTTTATTGCTTGCGGACTGAACAATGGATCCCCACAGTTTTGCCAATAAAAATGAGTAATCCATAATTTCTCCACACAAGGTATTTGAAAGAAACAAAACTCCATTTTATATTTTTGACAAAAGGAAGCCAATTTTTCAACCTATCTGTCAATACATTTCCACTTTATATGCTTAGATTTAATGCTTACTAAGTGTAGAAGTTTTTCTGTAAGCAGTGAGTCTGTAGTCCATTGGGGGGCTGAGGAAAAAATTCGCAAGAAACCTCTGACTCATCCAGAAAAACAGAAATGTGTTATTTGACGTCCAGAAAGTATCTTCTATCAATGGGTTTAGTGAATTAAATTACTGATTTCTTAAAGGAAATACTTGAATTATTTATAAATAAATCAATATAGTTGTTTGGAAATTAAAGTTTATTGACAAATTACACATTACTAAATGCATATTATTATCATAATGTATAATTTAATATTTAATTAATTTGTTGCAGAGTCTTACATGTATGTACAAAGTAATGAGTCTTGCTAGGCAAACTGATGCTCTCCATTAAATGGTGCTCCTAACAAGACAAGACAAGTCTGCAATTCAAGCTATTATTTATAACATTTATAAAGAAGAACATAATAATAAAACGATTCCTAATTGTGTATGACTTACCACATCACTTTATAATATGTTGGTTAATATTTTCTTCAAAAATATATAATAATATAATGTATACTTCAGGTACAATTTATTTTTGCACACAGCATATGTCATTGTTTCTTTTACCACCTACAATAACACATTTTTGGTATATAGCATATACCAAAAACGTGTTATTGTAATTGGTGCCTTCTGTTTACCTAAAACATCACTATTTTAGCCCCAAATGTCAAAAAAGTAAAATATTCATGGGTATATACTGTATACCCATGAATATTTTACTTTTTTGACATTTGTGACTAAAATAGTGGTGCTTTAGGTAAACAGAAGGCATCAATAACATGGTGATAAGCTGTATTTTAAATATTCCCTGAAAATCAACATCTAACAATGGTATTTGTGTTATTAATTTACATTTTAACCCTCCTCCCACAAGGTGTTTTTTAGTGCACATAACTCAAGGCAGTATCAGATTCGACACCTAGTGTAAAAAGACAGTTCATTTTCCAAATAACTATGTTAATTGGATAGAATGAACACAAGTTTAATAAAAGAAAGGCATATTTATTACAAATATATTTATAATTAATTACAAAAATTAAAAAAAAATATTCTAACAAAATAATATACATTTTTTTTTTTTTTTAATTTTTCACGTGGTAGGACGGACATATTACTCTTTTGTGTTCACCACAAATACTTTTATTGCACTGAGGCATTTTTTGTTTCCCCTCCTGTTCTTTTTCCATCCATAGAAGGAAGTCTTTCTGAATTTGAAGGAGTTAGTGGTTGCGGTGTGTGTTTGGGTGTAGCTGTATCTAGGATACTACAGGATCTGTAGTATCCTACAGATCTACATCTTGGAGTGTTTTTGGAATGAGAAGATTTTTCAACCTTTCATTCATGTAAGGTGTAACTAATGAGAAAGCAAGTCTTCAAAAAGACTTCGGTTTCACTACACCTTTCGTCACTTTGAAATTCTTCATCAGTTCCTTCAGCCTCTTACTGAGACAGTTCTTGTAGAACTTCTTCATCAGTAACCGACAGATGATAACTTACCATATTACCGTGTAAAACAACGGTAAATAGTAATGAAATAACTCCTTGAGGTCTACATACACGATGAAAAAGTTGTCACATATACCACAAAACGGTGTCTTATCCGACACTGAAATTCAGTTTTCTACGGACATACAAAGATTACGAGGAAGAATAAAGGTCAATGAATTAATTTTTGAGTTTGCTGTCTAGAGGACTGCTGATTACTTTACTAAGCACTCTGTAGTCATATTTTAATAGCATTTGCATCATAGACTGATAGCACATAATATCCAACATACAGCTACAGTTAAGTTTTGTTAAAAATGTTGCCCCGATCCCTTCAATTATGCTATGCACATAAAACAACCATGGACCAATGACTATATATAATGGGACCAGTTCTGAGGTCTTCTATTCTGACTGTTCCTCAATTTTTCACAATTCTGTATTTAATTATTTTTGTCTTATATAAGCTATTGGAGGTTTTATTATTGTTTTGATACAAAGCATCTAATTAACCCTCCTCTATAAACGTTTAAGGTTGACACTCAAACATAAACGTTGGGTCGTATCCGACCCAGAGCCTTTTTTGGGCCTGAAATGCAATAAGTTATTGGGATTTACGCATTTATTTTCAAATATTAGGTGAATAAAATAAACTTTTAAAACGTAAAAGACAATTCATAAAGGAGAACAACCTATTGAGTTCAGGAAAGTAAATTTAATTCTAAAAAAAAAATAAAATAAAAGTCCGACTCGCAGGAACTGCATCATCTTAGCGCGGTTACGTACATCTCGAAGAAATGGAATAGATTAGCATCACAAATCACAGGAAAATGACAGTAGCCAACTTACACAGAAACGGATAATTCTTAATCTGTATAAGTTAATACAATTATGTACTGAAAACGTACTTACTCTTCGACTACCGCTGAGAAGGCTCTATTCTAAACAACAAAAAATTCGTTGTCATTTTAAGTATCTTGTTTTACTAGCAAATTCCTTTTACTGTTATAATCAACTGTAAATATGTGCTTCATGGCGAATAAAATTCCATTCTGTCGTGGGTTAAATCTTACTATAAAATAAGAAATAACGATAACTTCAGTTGGAGGCTATGAGTTAGGTTATATAGACACAGGGGAATTCAAAACAAACTACGTCATCATGATTAGCCACAGCCATCTTGATTTCCACAGCCACTCCAAACTTATTATTACCAATACCTTTCACCGTTTCTTAGCTTATTTTACTACTATACTAATTTTACTGATAAATGCAATTTAAAACAAGAAACAACCAATTAAAAAGTGAGATAAACAAAGAGAAAATCCCTTTCAAAACAACAAAAGTCCGACTCGCAGGAACTGCGTCATCTTAGCGCGGTTCCGTTCATATCCCTAGTCTAATTTGGAAAGATTAAAATAGAAGCAGTTATTATTTTGGTTCCACCAGTCTTTTTTTTTAATTAATTATTATAATGGCGTGTCAACCCTTAAGGTCACTAACGCCATTCCTGTGTGCAGTAAAGTCTTGAAAGGTCATGATTTACAATCTTACCTGGAAGGGTCTAGAACACACTAGAAACACTAGAAACGGACCCGCTATTGACAAGGTCTTGGAATCCTGGAAATCTATATTTCTAACAATAAATTGTTTTTGTTATTATACTTAACCAGTTTTATTGTCAAATACATTAGCCAACTATAAGCAATAAAAAAATAACAAGGAATAAAACAGACAAAAAGAACCTTTCGAATAAACAAAATCAATTACTTTAAAGTTTTAAGCACTTATTTCTCCGATTGACATCGTCTAATCAAAACTTTCATTAGAACCTTTTTTGTAGAGAATTTAGAAAGCTTTCGAATGGTAATCTTCCGCTTCACAAGATTGTCAACGGTTTTTGAGATACTAACGAAAGTATACAAAGTTACCAAAGCTTTTTTTGTCTGTTAATAAAATATTTGATTCTAACCCTTCCTTTACTCTAAACGTAACAAAAATTTCAACATATTAGTGTTGATGAAATTCAAACATGCAGAAAATTTTTCAACTGTATCCCATAATTCTAAGAAGCAAAATCAAAGACAAACAACCCTCCCTAGAAAGGACGCTAGGCAGTTGAAAAGCTATATCTTGGAAATCCATATCTCTAACATTAAATTGTTTTTATTATTTTTCTTAACCTGTTTTATTTTCAAATACATTATCCAACTATAAGCAATTAAAAAATAACAAGGAATAAAAAACAGACAAAAAGAACAGTTCGAATAAGCGAAATCAATTACTTTAAAGTTTTAAGCACTTATTTCTCCGAATGACATCGTCTAATCAAAACTTTTATTAGAACCTTTTTTGTAGAGCATTTAGTAAGCTTTCTAATGGTATTCTTCCGTTTACCAAGATTCTCAACCTTTTTCGAGATATTAAGGAAAGTAAACCAAGTTACTAAAACTTTTTATGTCTGTTAATAAAATATTTTATTCTAACCCTTCCTTAACTCCAAACGTAACAAAACTTTCAACGTATTAGTTTTAATGAAAGTAGAACATGCAGGAATAATTCTAAGTACCCAAACCAAAAACGGTATTCGAAAACTATTTTTCCAATTTTCTCGAAAACGGTTAAAGCTATCGCCTTGAATGGTTGAATGGTTTCATTCGTTTTCCTAGCCCAAGAAGCCTATAAAACGAGTACTTACAAGCTTATGAAGTCAAAAACGTAAGCGTTACGATTTTTTTGCGCGAATTTCGCCCAAACGCCATCTTCCAGTGGGCGGATTCTGCTGGTTAACGAACTTGACCTTTCAAATTGGACGACGGATTTTTGTACCAAATTTCATCACAATCGGACCATTAGGGAAGCCAGAAATGAGCGAACAGACAAATATATATATATATCTATATATATATATACATATATATATATATATATATATATATATATATATATATATACAAATTTGAACCACTGTTATTTTCGATTTCTGAAACGCGTAATTTTCTAGTCGGCACTTCCGGATTGTTTCATTGTATCAACCTTATAAGCGGGGTTCCTCCCTATGGGGGAAGGAGGAACCGCGCTAAAACAAACACTTTTTATGTTTTAAGCACTTATATCTCTGATTGACGTTGCCCCATCGAATATTGATTCAGAACCTTTTTTGTAGAGAATTTAGTAAGCATTCGAACGGTCACCTTCCACTTACTACGATTTCCCAATCGTTATCGAGATATTTACGAAAAATGTATGAAGATCCGAAACCTTTTCTTGCCTATTAATAAAATAATTTTTTTCACGTTCTTCCTCAACTCCAAGTATAACCAAAACTTAATCATCTTAGTTGGGCTTAATTTTCAAGTTGTAGAAAATATTTCAATACAATCCGGCGATTCTAAGTATTCACAAAAATATAATGACTTACAAAAAACATTTATTCCACTTTTCTCAGGGACGGTTACAGATATCGCCTTATAAATGGTCTCATTCGTTTTCTTATGTTAAGAAACCTATAAAACAAGTAGTTTATATGCCTTCAGTATAAACTTAAAAACGTAAGCGTTTCGATTTTTTTTGCGCGAATTTCGCCCCAAAAACTATCTTCTAGTGGGCGGATTCTGCTGGTTAGCGAACTTGACCTTTCAAATTAGACGACAGATTTTTGTGCCTAATTTCGTTACCGGACCATTTTTGAGCTTGCTAGAGCGCGAACAGACAAGCATATATATATATATATATATATATATATATATATATATATATATATATATATATATTTATATATATATACAAATTTGGGCCACCTATATTTTCGTGATCTATAGGGTCTGAAACGTGATAGTTTCTAGTCGGCACTTCTGGATTGCGTCACGAGGTCAACCTCATAAGCGGGTTCTCCCTATGGAGATAGGGAGTAACCGCGCTAAAAAACGTAGTAAATGGTTTAGGACACGTAAAAAAATTAGTAATAACAACTATATATATATATATATATGCACGCAATAACTAATTTAATATCACAAGAAAACTTGAGGAATTCATTATATCACATTTCTGTTTAAAATAATCACAGGCACTGTAGCACACAGGGACAGATGAGGGTCGAAATGAAAAAAAGTCCGAACGCAGGAACTGCAGCATCTTAGCGCGGTTCCGTTCTTATCTCTAGACTCATTTAAAATGATTAAAATAGAAGCTGTTATTATTTTGGGCCACATTTCTAGAAAGCATGAAGATTAGATAGTTAGCCGTCTTTGTTACGTTTACTCTAAACGTAACAAAAATTTCAACATATTAGTGTTGATGAAATTCAAACATGCAGAAAATTTTTCAACTGTATCCCATAATTCTAAGAAGCAAAATCAAAGACAAACAACCCTCCCTAGAAAGGACGCTAGGCAGTTGAAAAGCCATATCTTGGAAATCCATATCTCTAACATTAAATTGTTTTTATTATTTTTCTTAACCTGTTTTATTTTCAAATACATTATCCAACTATAAGCAATTAAAAAATAACAAGGAATAAAAAACAGACAAAAAGAACAGTTCGAATAAGCGAAATCAATTACTTTAAAGTTTTAAGCACTTATTTCTCCGAATGACATCGTCTAATCAAAACTTTCATTGGAACCTTTTTTGTAGAGCATTTAGTAAGCTTTCTAATGGTATTCTTCCGTTTACCAAGATTCTCAACCTTTTTCGAGCTATTAAGGAAAGTATACAAAGTTACCAAAACTTTTTATGTCTGTTAATAAAATATTTTATTCTAACCCTTCCTTAACTCCAAACGTAACCAAAATTTCAACATATTAGTTTTGATGAAAGTAGAACATGCAGAAAATGTTTCAACTGAATCCCATGATTCTAAGTAACCAAACCAAAAACGGTATTCAAAAACTATTTTTCCAATTTTCTCGAAAACGGTTAAAGCTATCGCCTTGAAAATGGTTTCATTCGTTTTCCTAGCCCAAGAAGCATATAAAACGAGTACTGACAAGCTTATGAACTCAAAAACGTAAGCGTTACGATTTTTTTTGCGCGAATTTCGCCCCAAACGCCATCTTCCAGTGCGCGGATTTTGCTGGTTAACGAACTTGACCTTTCAAATTAGACGAAAGATTTTTGTACCAAATTTCATCAAAATCGGACCATTCGTCTGAGAGCTACAGAGCGAACAGACAAATATATATATATATACAAATTTGAACCACCGTTATTTTCGGCCTCTAGGGGTTCTGAAACGCGAAATTTTCTAGTCGGCACTTCCGGATTGTTTCATTGTATCAACCTTATAAGCAGGGTTCCTCCCTATGGGGGAGGGAAGAACCGCGCTAAAAACGAATCCACTGGAATTTCGTAAAATAACGAAAGTTTACTAAATTCTCTACAACAAAAGGCTCTGAAGCAATTTTCGATGGGGCAATGTCTATCGGAGAAATAAATGTTTAAAACTTCGTAAGTGTTAGTTTTGTTCATTTAAACGGGCATTTGTCTCTGTTTAACTCATTTTTTAATTGGTTGCTTATTGTTTTAAATTGAATTTATTAGTGAAATGAGAATTTTAGTAAAAGAAGGCAAGAAAATTAGGAACTTATTGGGAATGGTGGTTTCCTAGAGCGACCGTTGAGATGGCGGGCGAGTCATTTCCGCTTAGGATACTGTCAGCTTCCTGTTGTAGCCCCTTAAACTTCCTTCTCTTTAAGATTTAATATATATTTTTAACGAAAGTAAAACTGCTTCTATTCCTTTGCTAATGCACCAGGGATAATAACGGAACCGCGTTAAGATGACGCAGTTCTTGTGAGTCGGACATTTTTTTTTCTTTCTTTTAGATTTCGCTAAATAATGTAAACGAAGCAGAATTTGATTCAATTGGAGACTTCGTATTCAGGTTATATTTCTTATCATTAGTTTGAGTGAACTTCAATTCAGAACTTTATATCTAAGTTAGTTATAATCTACTTCAATAATCTGAAGACATGGTATAACTGAACTCTCAACACCTAAGTGTAGAACTTTGTTTTGCTAGAAAGAGTTAGAACCAAAACTCATCATAAAACTTGTTGAGGGTTGTTGTCGGTGTTCCCTGCCAGAATGTTTCTCCACGAATCCTTTATCAGGTAGTTGAAAAATTTATAAGACAAACTTTAAGCTCTCAGAATATGTTTCAATTGTTCTGCCTTGGACGAGTCTTTCGAGTATAGATTGGAGTTTTCTTGCTTGTAAAATCTATTTTTTTTTTTTTTTTTATATATTTCTGTACACATATTTATATATACCAAACAGCTCCTCAAGAATATTAATTTATAATTCACATTTAAATTATAGATAATGCAGTACTTGGGAAAGGTATTGTGTTAATAAGATCAGCATTTACAACCTATAAATATTAAATTTAAAACTTCAATTATCTTCTCTTTATTAAAATTCAAATGTTATATGATGGGCCAAGAAGTCAGGGAGTTTAGGTGACATTTTTGAAAAAAATGAGTTAGATACAGGAATGGGTTGTGAACACCGTAATCTTGCCGGTGGTAAAGAGATCCAAGTGATTTCTTGACAGTTGCTCCCACCTTTCTTGAGTATTGTAACTTCAATATTAAGTCCAGAAAGAATTTAAGAGGCTAAGGGCTGATTTTCCAATTCTTTTGCATATGAAACATAAATCGGATGATAAACCTGTTAATTATCATCAATAATAAACAGCTAAGGCCCTGAGGATTCGTCTACATAATATGTAGTAATAGCAAAAACTAGATTTTTACATATTATGTTCAACTTTGACTCCATTTTCCTCAAAACATTCAGTTTGTTGCATGGACCTCTTGATCTCTAGGGTCCTCAAATGTCAAAAAGGGTAAAAATTAATCTTTGTTAAATATAGCCCGACTCGCAGGAACAGTGTCATCTTAGTGCGTTTCCTATCTGAACCCCTGGCAAATTTGGAGTAGAAATAGTTTCTACCTTCTTTAGATATTTCTTGGAACATTTACACACACCCTGCAAACACATATCAATGAAAAGCATGGGCGTTTATAAGGGAGGGGGCTGAGGGCGCTGCAGCCCAAACCCTCAAAAATAAAATCACTTAGTACAGATTTTTTTTTTTTTTTTTTTTTTTTTCTAACGGATCGCTGTGTGTACATGGAAGGTATATGGGATAAATACTATTGGGTGCCTTTATCAACGCAATAGTATTCAAAACAATGGTTTTAGCGCGGTTACTCCCTATCTCCATAGGGGGAGAACCCGCTTATGAGGTTGACCTCATGACGCAATCCGGAAGTGCCGACTAGAAACTTTCACGTTTCAGACCCTATAGATCACGAAAATATAGGTGGCCCAAATTTGTATATATATATATATATATATATATATATGTATATATTTATATATATGCTTGTCTGTTCGCGCTCTAGCAAGCTAAAAAATGGTCCGATGTTAACGAAATTTGGTACAAAAATCTGTCGTCTAATTTAAAAGGTCAAGTTCGTTAACCAGCAGAATCCGCCCACTAGAAGATAGTGTTTGGGGCGAAATTCGCGCAAAAAAAAAATCATAACGCTTACGTTTTTGAGTTTATATGCTTTATTATTATGCATGTATATTATACAGGTACCTGTTTTATAGGTTTCTTAACATAAGAAAACTAATGATACCATTTATAAGGCGATATCTGTAACCGTTCCTGAGAAAAGTGGAATCAATTTTTTTGTAAGTCATTATATTTTTGTGAGTACTTAGAATCGCGGGATTTAATTGAAATATTTTCTACAACTTGGAAATTAATCCCAACTAAGATGTTCAAATTTTGATTATATTTGGAGTTAAAATTATTTTATTCATAGACATGAAAAGTTGTCAGATACATTTTTTGTAAATATCTCGATTACGGTTGGGAAATCGTGCTAAGTGCAAGGTGACCATTCGAATGCTTACTAAATTCTGTACAAAAAAGGTCCTGAAGCAATATTCGATGGGGCAACGTCAATCAGAGATATAAGCGCTTAAAACTTAAAAAGTGTTTGTTTTGAAAGGGTTTTTCTCTTTGTTTATGTCACTTTTTAATTGGTTGTTTCTTGTTTTAAATTGTATTTATCAGTAAAATTAGTATTGTAGTAAAATAAGCTAAGAAACGGTGAAAGGTATTGGTAAGTTTGGAGTGGCTGTGGCAGTGGCTAATCATGATGACGTAGTTTGTTTTGAATTCTCCGGTCTATATAACCTCATAGCCTCTAACTGTAGTTGTCGTTATTTCTTATTTTATAGAAAGATTTAACCCACGTCAGAATGGAATTTTATTCGCCATGAAGCACATATTTACAGTTGATTATAACAGTAAAACGAATTTGCTAGTAAAACAAGATACTTAAAATGTTTGGTTGTTTAGAATAGAGCCTTCTCAGCAGTAGTCGAAGAGTAAGTACGTTTTCAGTACATAATTGTATTGACGTATACAGATTAAGAATTATCCGCTTCTGTGTAAGTTGGCTACTGTCATTTTCCTGTGATTTGTGATGCTAATCTATTCCATTTCTTCGAGATGTACGTAACCGCGCTAAGATGACGCAGTTCCTGCGAGTCGGACTTTTTAGACTTTTTGTCTGCCTGTGCGTGATAATCTCAGAAACGGCTAGTCCGATTTAGATGCGGTTTTCACTAATATATTGTGGTAAGCTACACACAACATTTAGTGTTTGTTTCATGTCCATCGGATCATAAATAAAAAAAGTCTGACTCGCAGGAGCTGCATCATCTTAGCGCGGTTCCGTTCTTATCCCTAGTCTAATTTGGAAAGATTAAAATATTTATTTATTGATAAGGCTTCGCAACTTTGGCGAATCGCCTGAAGATTAAAATAGAAGCAGTTATTATTTTGGTTCCACCAGTCTTGGCTTCCCAAGATTTTCAACCGTTTTCGAGATATTAAGAAATTATACGAAGTTCCCAAAACTTTTCATTATTTCTAGCAATAGAAAATTGGTCTCATTTTACCTATCCTGTTTTACACACAAATACATTTTCCTAACATAAGAAATCACAAAAATAAAAATCAATAAAAAACTAAGGGAAAGAGACAAAAATTACAAAAAGAACGACAAAAACCCGTTCATAAGAACTAAACAGACGTATTTGAAGTTTTAAGCACTTATTTCTTCGACTAACATCACCTAATCAAAACTTGTTTCAGAATCTTTTCTGTAGAGAATTTAGAAAGCTTTCAAATAGTTTCTATCCCAACCAAATTATAGTTCTATATCAAATTATAGTTCTAATTTCCCAACCGTGTTCGAGATATTAATAAAAATATACGAAGTTCCCAAAACTTTTCATGTCTGATTTTATGAACCAAAACCAAAAACGTTATTCAGCAACTATGTTCCCAATTTTCTCGAAAACGGTTAAAGCTATCGCCTTAAAAATGGTTTCATTCGTTCCCCTAGGCCAAGAAGCCTACAAAACGAGTACTTACAAGCATATGAACTCAAAAATGTAAGCGTTGCGATTTTTTTTGCGTGAATTTCGCCCCAAACGTCATCTTACAGTGGGCGGATTTTGCTGGTTAACGAACGCGCTAACAATATAAACAGATCTAAGGTGTTACACGGTAGCTGGTGAAAGAAAGAATGAGAAGGTCTCGTATTGTAATTCTCTGTATGCAGGGTCTACTTCCAGGTAAAGTCATATACTTTTACTGCCCTTTACCGTTACTCAGAAAGCTCTTTGTGTTTACAAACAAAGGACTCGGTATAGACCACCCGTATTAACCCAAAAGTGATTATGTCAAGCTTGATAAACTTCCTGAATTAAATTAAGGAATTTAAGAGTGCTTAAAATAGGTTCTTGATCTAGTCAAAAAATTCAAGGAGAATTAGATCATGAATAGAAAATCTCGGCCAAACAGAAGGAAAATAACAATAACAAGGATAGTCAAACTTCCTTTTCAAAGATTGTTAGTTGTAACACAAAAACGGTCACTCATGATTCTAATAAATTAACTGAGAAGGGTGATTACACAAATATTCCTGTTGAGGCTTTAAAGCTTCAATTTAAAAAACATATTAACCCACAGGAATTATAGATTGGCCTAAAAACATGAAATCATTGAAAAAAGGATTTCTTATTATTGAATCAACCAAAAACGATATAGAGGTTATATCAACAGAGTTTTTAAATATATGCAAAGACCTGTTGATCAATAAAATTAAAATAAAAAATAGAGTTCTCTGTAAAAGGTTTAATGAGTTCTATTAATTACATATTTTCCAATGTACTCATAATTTTAACTATTGGAATTACTATCCAAAGATTCATATAATTACTCAACAATAGATTCTAATTTGAAACACAGCTATTTTCGATATCTACCTGTTCTAAAATGTGAAATCATTTATTAGGCACTTCGGATGACGTCATTGGGTCCACGTCAGAAGCGTGTTTCCTATCTGTGGAGTGAAGCAGGAAACGAGTTAAAAACAGCAACCAAGTAAAAGGTGAGGTAAATAGAGGAAAAACGCCGTTCGTGGTCGTAGAAAATCTTACAAGGCATTTCGCCCAGAAATCTCCGAAATATTCTTACTAATTTTACATATCCTGTTTTATAACAAAATAGATTTATATTCTATAATCAATAAGAAAAAACTACTAGCAATAAAAAACTATGGGTAACAGATGAAAATAGGGAATACCAAGAACAATTCTAAAGAACGAAATCAACCCCAGTACTGTAATCTAGATATTCATAAGGCATCTTCGAATTCTAACAAACAAAATATTTTTTTTTTTTTTTTTTTTTTTTTTTTTTTTTTTTTTTTTTTTTTTTTTTTTTTTTACGGCGCATCTACTTCTAGGTCATTAGCGCCGACATCCAGGGTGCAGCGAGGAATTTTCCCAGCGAGCCTTGAGATGAGAAAATTCCTGCCGGAGGTGGGAATCGAACCCACCATCTCCCGCTTATGAATCCAGCGCGCTAGCCACTAGACTACGGGAGACCCCGTAATAATAATAACAAAATATTATTATTATTATTATAATTATACGTATCCTGTTTTACAAACAAATACATTTTCCTAACATAAGAAATTAGAAAAATAAAAAACAATAAGAAACCAAGGGAAAGAGACAAAAATTACAAAAAGATCGACAAAAACCCGTTCATAAGAACAAAACAGACGTATTTGACGTTTTAAGCACTTATTTCTCCGATTGACATAACCTAATCAAAAATAGTTTTAGAATCATTTTTGTAGAGAATTTTGTAAGCTTTCAAATAGTTTCTATCCACTTACCACGATTTCCCAACCGTGTTCGAGATATTAATGAAAGTATACGAAGTTCCCAAAAGTTTTCATGTCTGTTCCTAAATTATTTTATTCTAACCCTTCCTTAACTCCAAACGTAACATAACTTTTAACATATTAGTTTTAATGAAAGTAGAACATGCAGATAATGTTTCAACTGAATCCCGTGATTCTAAGTACCCAAACCAAAAACAGTATTCAAAAACTATTTTTCCAATTTTCTCGAAAACGGTTAAAGCTATCGCCTTGAAAATGGTATCATTCGTTTTCCTAGCCCAAGAAGCGTATAAAAAGAGTACTTACAAGCTTATGAACTCAAAAACGTAAGCGTTACGATTTTTTCTGCGCGAATTTCGCCCCAAACGCCATCTTCCAGTGGGCGGATTTTGCTGGTTAACGAACTTGACCTTTCGTCAAGTTATTGGAAAACTGATTTTTGTACCAAATTTCATCAAAATCGGACCATTCGTCTTCTATTTAGAGAGCGAACAGACAAATATATATATATATATATATATATATATATATATATATATATATATACAGGGTGTCCCGTAAATGTCTAGTCATATTGTGAGGGGTGATAGAGGACCTTTAGGGGAACAAAAAATGTTCTATGACGATTTCCCGAATTCTCGCCCATAAGGGAGATTTTGCTGGTTAACGAACTTGACCTTTTAAATTAGACGACAGATTTTTGTACCACATTTCATCAAAATCGGATATATAAATAAATATATACATACATATATATATATATATATATATATATATATATATATATATATATACAAATTTGAACCACCGTTATTTTCGGTCTCTAGGGGTTCTGAAACGCGAAATTTTCTTGTCGACACTTCCGGATTGTTTCATTGTATCAACCTTATAAGCAGGGTTCCTCCCTATGGGGGAGGGAGGAACCGCTATAAAATGTATGCCAATGTAAAGAATCACTTCGAAAATTTCATGAACTATCTTTAACACGGTACACACCAGAGTTTTTTGTTTTTACGTCACGATACTTGTTATATAGCGTTCCCCTGGAAATTGATTGAACGAGTTCGTTAACCAGCAATATTGGTTCATCTGGATGGGGGGGGGGGGTACGCCGGACACAAAGTAGTTATTCGCCCATACCGGTCGCAATTATTATTGTATTGCAACGAAACTCGGAATTCGTTGTGGAATTATTAATAGAAATATATGTTGTAAAAATAAACTAAATCGGTTCATTAGGAGGTGGGGGAGTTTACTCTGGACCCAAATTACCATGTTGCCACTTCCTGCCGTAATCTATCTATGCAGATAATAAAATTCAAAGGATCTGTACTTGGAAGGCTTTTTCTACAAAATTTATGATTAGGCGATTTCAATTGGACACATTTGTGTATAGTTCTTTTGCTCACTTTTTAATGTGTTGTTTTTATTTTTAAATTGACTTTATTTGTAGTAATAGTATTATAGTAGACGAACAGAAGAAAATGTGAATCATTTTGATATTTTTCAAAATAAGTGAGTTTATTTTGATATATTTTTTTGACTGTGAAATAAGTATCTCTAGAAGTGGATAGTGGGGGCTGACCGACCCTGCCAGGTAAGGATACAGTGCCTTTTGGCACTATCCTCCGAAGGATAGTAGCTAATTATTGAGGTTGCACACATGACGGAATTTTTGAAAAATTACGTCGAATCTTTATCGATCATACCTACTAGACACCGGAAATGACCCCCGTCAAAATTTATATTGATTATATGAATTTATATAATTTATATATATATATATATATATATATATATATATATATATATATATAGATTACGGCCAGTATAAGCAAATTAATTACTATATATATATATATATATATATATATATATATATATATATATATAAATATATATATATATATACATATATATATAGTTATTAATTTGCTCATACCGGCCGTAATTTCTATTATAATGTAATGTATTTCCTCTATATATTATTTCTTATTTATTTATGATAGTTTACAGCAGTTTATATATACCGCAGATTTTAGCGCGGTTCCTCCCTCCCCCATAGGGAGGAACCCCGCTTATAAGGTTGATACAATGAAACAATCCGGAAGTGCCGACTAGAAAATTTCGCGTTTCAGAACCCCTAGAGGTCGAAAATAACGGTGGTTCAAATTTGTATATATATATACTAGCTGTTACCCAGTGTGCCATGCTACACCTACTTTCTGTCTATGAATCCCCCCGTATCAAGATCTACTTGATTAGTTCATAATGATACCGGCAGAGGCCAGTAGTAGTCGATTCAAGATGGCCGTCACAATCTGAATGGTTCAGTGCAGCCAATTTTTCTTGAAAAAAACTTTTGACCTTTTGACCAAATTTTGAAATTCGACTATTTTGACCTAGCCTAGGAGATTTCTCGTATCAAGACCTACCTGTGTGCCAAGTTTGGTCAATATCGGTCAAACGGTGTAGATTTGTATAAGGAACAAACAAACAAATAAGTAAACAGAAAAACCGACAGACACGTGATTTTTATATATGTATATATATGTATATATATATATATATATATATATATATATATATATATATATATATATATATATATTTTAAGTTTTTTTAGTGTCTGTCCACATTTTTGGACAGACACTTGATCATCATAACTCCCTAACAAATAGAGCTAGAAAGGTGTGGCAAAAATCATTTGTTAGTCTATTAAATGCTGATTAATATGATATATATCATGACTTATTTATAAAAATTAAAAGTTTAAGGTAATTTTTAAAACTTTAAAATTTTAATTTCTCTTAAAACGTATGTTTAAAAATTTTCAAAAAAATTGTAATTTTTCTTTCCTATTTTATCTTAGTTTTGTGTAAATTTCAAGCTGGGATCTCAATGGGATCATATTTATTTTAATTATTACCTTTATGTTGGTACTTCAAAAAATTGAAATTTTTCAGAAAATGAAACGAAATCCATCTAATATATACACGGTGCCCCCCCCCCCAAAACGGCCTAATTTCGAGAATTGAAGCAGGATGAAAAAAGAAAGAATAAAAGTCTTTTCACATTTATCTCGTTCTTGCTTCCTTTTCGAGAAAAACGTAAAAAACTAAAAAATAATTGAGGAAAGGCACTCTTTCATAATTCATATATTCAAATCATTAAAAGTATACGTTTTATCTTCCACCCCCTGTACCCACCCACCCTCTCCCCAAAAAACAACAAAAAATCTTCTTGCTCGAAAAAATTAACTGACGCCATGTAAAGCTGTAAGTTCAACGTAATTTAAAATATCTACTTTCCTTCAGAGGAAAGTGCTAAAGCACAAAACAACAAAAAAACGTTGAATACTTAATAAACATAAATGTTCAATTCTTAAAACATTTTAAATATAATGTTGGACGCATAAATAATTATAAAATAACTCTTCTTCTAATTATTCTAAATAATAGACTTAAATACTGTTCAAAGGTTTGGTACCTTGCAGCAATGCAGGCATCAGATCGCTCATTGACAGACTTGTTGGTATTTGTGCATTGCTCTGCTGTAATATGTTCCTAGGCCCATATGTGATACGATGGATGAGGGTACTCCCTGCAGACCAAATCTTTAATTGGTCCCCATGGGAAGAAATCCAAGAGCGTGAGGTCTGAAGATAGAGCCGGCCAAGATACCGGCCCACCATGTCCTATGGATAGTTAATGCCCAACCGTCGATGCTGGACAACCGTCGATTTGGAACAAACTTCCCAATCTCTGTGCCCAAAGGACCTCCTCCAAGAACAAAGACAGTTTATTATAGAGGAATGCGTGTAAAGACACTGAGTTAATAAGTCGAGGGGTCAAAAAATGGGAACTTAACATTTCATTATTCCACACAAAATCATCTATATTTTTGGGGTAAGGGATTGAAGGAGGTGGGAGTGGGAGGGTGAGTGGAGGGGGATTGGTTGAAACATATACTTTTAAAAATGTTTATATAGGCCTTTTAATAGGCGGCTTTTTCATAATTTTTTATAGTTTTTTGCGTTTTTTCTCGGACACTAAGCAAAAACGACATATATGCTAAAGGACTTTTTTTCTTTATTTTTCGTCTTGCGTCGATATTAGATGGATTTCATTTCATGTTCTGAAGAATTTTAATTTTTTGACGTACAAACAAAATACCAAGGTACTTCTGATCAAAG